>CANXYC010114890.1:0-49881 GCA_948193065.1 Aleurites moluccanus | reverse complement strand
TTTCCTCACTCGGAGCATAGGATGTGTGTGAGGCACTTGTGGACTAATATGAGATCCACATTTAAAGGCAAAGAGTACAAAGATCTTTTATGGAATTGTGCTAGAGCTAGCTATATGAGCTGGTTGGATACATGCCTTGATAAAGTTGAGAAAAAATCCAAAGAATGCAGGGAGTGATTAAGGGCTAGATCTTATGAGAATTGAAGTAGGGCATGTTTCAAGCCTGAAACAAAATGTGATATTCTTTTGAACAATTTATGTGAGTGCTTCAATAGATACATATTGGAAGCAAGAACAAGGCCCATACTGACCATGCTGGAAATGATCAAAAATCAATTAATGAGAAGAGTTGCAAAGAAAAAAGTAGAAATGCAGAAGCTTCAGTTATCAAATAAACTGTTATGCCCTAAAATTCAGAAGAAATTGGACGAGATTAAAGAGCTTAGTGGAGATTATTTCTCAACTTTTGCTGGTTCAAAAAGAGTTCAAGTATTTGGCAAAGGACATCAATTTGTGGTTGATTTGGAGAAGCATACCTGCACATGTAGGAGATGGGACCTGACTAGGATTCCATATGCATATGGAATTGCTTGTATCTTTGAACAAAATGAACAACTAGAGGCATATGTGGATCCCCTTTACCATGTAGCAACTGGTTTGATGGTATATAGTTACACTATAAAACCTACAAATGGTCCAAATATGTGGCCAAAGTCAGATAGGAGATGGGAAATCACTCCTCCACCAGTTGTTTCGAAGAAAAGGGAGAGAAAGCCAACTAGAAGAAGAAAGGAGGCAGAGGAGATAGAGCAAGAAGTTGTACAAGGAAAGTTGAAAAGGAAAGGTATAATAAAGGTGAGGTGTAGTGAATATGGCCAAGTTGGGCATAATAAAAAAAAGTCACAAGTCTACATCAAGAAACCTTAGTGAGGTATATGCAAAATTCAAAATTTTTTTCATTTATTTTTTTATGATGACATGAAAGGACTAAAGAAGTTTTTCAATAATGCAGGCTGGACCACATGTTGGAGTGCATGAAGGCTCATTAACCCATGAAACTCACCAATCTCATTCTATCAATGTTGGACCTATGGTAAATAATATATATTAATACTGTTTTTGCTTTTAAATAATGTGGTTAATGATTATATGTATATATATATATATATATATATATTGTGGTTGATGCTTTTTATTTTTAATTACCTCCTCAGCATACTCAAAGTAGGATTACAACTAAGCATGGTGGGATAAATTCTGATTCCCAACCAAGCCAACCATTGGACTCGCAGCTTAGCCAAGGAAATGTATTTTTAACCCCACAAAGTCAAAACACAGTAAATATGCCTGCTGATGTACAACCTGGTAGTTATGGAGAATGTTACTATAGATTACCAAGATCAAGGAAAGCAACTTCAAGAACTCAAAGCAACTTGTGAATCAAAGAAAAACAACTTTTTGTTTTTTATTTTTTAGGCTACTTTATGGCTGCATTTACTGATTTCAATTTGTTTTTGGAAAATCATTGTTAATTTGCAGCTTTTTTTTTTGTTCATATATGGTTGACTTTTATGGTACATTGCCTTGTATTGACAAAAAGTCCTAATTTTTTTTGTTGGTTCAATATTGAAACAAAATGTTTATCATTATGTTTCAACATTGAAATCAAAAACAATATATGTGATTGACTTCCATTAATGAATGATAAAAGATGAAATATTTTGGATCAATATTTGATTATTTATATTGATTAATGATGCAATATTCATATTGAGTGTTGAGTAATTTGTGCTTTGATTTCATAATGCCTACAAAGTGGTCAAGTAGGGATTTGGATTTGGATTGACAGGTTACCAAGTATATTTAAATTTGGATTGTTATTGTTGATCATAATAATAAGACTGAGATATACACAAATTTGGACAAATTACTAATAAAATAACATCATTCATATATAATTAATATAAGTACATACAAATAACAAGGCACTAATGCCATTTTGTCTAATTCAATTAACAATATTGTCCACAAAAGAATAATACTGACCAACAAAAAAATAAAAAAACATAAACCTATATACTAAAAATTATACTTGCTTGTTCATTAAAAGATAACAAGAGAATAGAGGCACACCCACAGTGACCATAGTAACGCCCCAAACAAAGATCTTCCCAGTCTTCATTTGCAGTTGCTTCTTCTCTAATTATCTTTTTTCCTTCTCCAACCTCTCATTCTTCCTGATCAGGGCATTGATGACATTCTTTGCACGTTCTGGAAATTATGGATCCACCCATTCAAAGTAACGACATTTACATCGTGTAGTCTAAAACATATAACAAATCAAAACTCAAATCACCTAACTAAATCAAGTACCCAAAATCGAATACCCATCAACAATACACAACTCTAACACAATTTGCATAACATATTAATTGAGTTTTTCACTCACCCCATAGTTAGGACAACCATAGAAATGTCTCCCAGGGTTTACATCCGTCCATAAGGTTCTCAGAGGAGATAAATCTCCGTACTCACAGTACGACAACGCATATTCAACATGTGCATTGGTTGATGACATCTTCTGGAAGAATAGAGGTACGTGACTTGCTTATTTAGGGTTCCAAACCCCTTAAATCTATATGGGACAAAACAAAAGAGAGAAGAAAAGATTTTTATGGCTGATATTTTGTTTTTTACATTACTCGATCTTTTATGCCTCAGAATGGCAGAGGCATAGGAAAGTGAAGCAGAAGACGTTGCCTACTCTCGATGAGAGGCTTGATTGTTGAATGCGTTGCTGACGTGGAGTTTATGATTTAAAAATGCACAGGTGGCTTGCCACGTGTGCAATCCGTTAGTCAGACCAACGGAAAAACCAAGAAAGGACTTTTAAGTGACCGTTAATGCTAGTTCAAGTATTTTATCATGACAAATTTGAATTGGAGGACTACAAAGTACATTAGTTAAAACTTGAAGGACTATAAGAGAAATTAACTCAAATTTATTGTGTCAAAAATACAATAATTTTTATTGTATTAACTTTCTAGAGTCTAAAAAATTTTTGTAATAATTTTTAAAAATCATAATATTATAGTATTTATTATAATGATTTTAATGACATATTTTTTTGTATGAAACAAAAATCAAATGGATCTAAAAACATATATTATAAGTGTATTAAATCTAGACCATTAAATTTTAAAGGTTTAAATTTAACATACTTATATTGATTTTTTGAATCCATTTGATTTTTATTTCATATAAAAAATATGTCATTGAATTTATTATAACAAATACTATAGTATTATGATTTTTAAAAATTTTAACAAAAATTTTTTGAACTCTAAAAAGTCAATATAGCAGGAGATACTATCTTTTTGGCACAACAACCCCCTCAATAACCCTACTAAATTACTATCTTTGTCCAACTACATAAATTTCCCTTCCCTTCCCTTTGGTTTTCTAAACCTGGAATGGTTTATCAATCCATCTTTATTAAGAGTGTAAAGTGCAGAGAATATAAAATGAATAGAATAAATAATTATTTCCTTAATTAGCTTTGATAGAATTTACAATCTTAAATGGACTACTCTAAGATAATGAGATAATTATCTAATTTTATATAAAATATCTCTATATAAGATATACAACACATGGGATAAATAGAAAGGATATTAAGTTATATCTGTTATACGCCCCCGCAAGATGGTGATTCCATTGGAGACACCAATCTTGGATCGATACTGATGAATTCTGCTTTTAGTTTGAGGCTTGGTGAGTAGATCAACTAGTTGATCTTTGGTGGAGACATGCTGAATAGATAACAAGCCAGCTTGAACTATTTCTCTGACAAAGTGATAGTCAAGAGACAAATGCTTCATTCGACTATGGAACACAGGATTTGCACAGAAGTAAGTTGCACCAATGTTATCACAGTATATTACTGGTGTTTTTCATATTTTTATGCTAAGTTCACCAAGCAAGGACTGTAACCATATTACCTCTACTGTTGTTGAGGCTACAGCCCGATATTCCGCTTCTGTTGAGGAGCGAGCAATGCTGCGTTTTTATTTTGAGCACCACAAAATTGGTGTGCCACCAAGATACACCACATATGTTGTTGTGGATAGAAATTTATCTTTGTCACCTGCCCAATCGGCATCAAAAAAAGGCACTGATAATGGGCTGCTTGAATGGTCGAATGAAGAGACCATGATGAATGGTGCCTTTAAGGTAACGAAGAAACCGTTTGATGGCTTGCCAATGTTGTTGAGTGGGAGAGTGCATGAATTGAGCTAGTTGATTGACAACAAAGGCTATGTCCGGGCGTGTGAAGGAAAGATATTGGAGTGACCCAACAACACTGTGATATAGAGAACCATCCGCTAAGGAACTGCCATCATCCAACACAAGTGAGGTTGATGCAATTGGGGAACCAACAAGCTTGGCATCAACCATTTTGGTTATGTGGAGCAAATTTGTGATGTATTGATGTTGATTTAGAAAGAGCCCTCTATTGACAGAAGAAACAAATACTCCTAAAAAGTACTGGAGCTCACCAAGATCTTTTACTGAGAATTTATTTGATAGGCGGTGAACAAATTGAGTAATCTCTTTATCATTGTTACCCATCACAACAAGATCATTAATATAAATAAAAAAAATATATAATGATACCTGCTGCCCTGTAAACAAAAAGAAAAGCATCTACTGTTGCATTAACAAAATCATAGTCAAGTAAAAATTATCGCAATGCATTGTACCATACACGAGGTGCCTGTTTAAGGCCATATAATGACCGTCGAAGTTTTCAAACATGTGATGGATTACTTTGATCAATAAAACCTAAAAGTTGAATAATATAAACCTCTTTTGCCAATGACCTGTAAAGGAATTCATTGTTGACGTCAAGTTGTTTAAAAGACCATCCGTTGGAAACGACTAAGGTAGGAACAACTCTGATTGTGGTTGGTTTCACCATTGGACTAAAAGTGTCGCCGTACTCTATTCTAGGTTGCTATTGAAATCCTTTTGCAACAAAACGAGCTTTATACCTAGCTATGGTGCCATTAAAGCGTCGTTTGACACGAAAAATCCATTTTCAACCAATGGCTTGCTTGCCATTAGGAAGAGGAACCAATTCCCATGTTCCGGTCTTTATCAATGCATTAAACTCTTCTGCCAGTGTTGTATGCCACTTTGAATCACGAAGAGCCTGTGTTACATTTGTAGGTTCTTGAGATGATGGAAGTGGGTGTTTAGAAGTGGTATTCACTTGTTTTGGTTTGAAGATGTTATTTTGAGATCTAGTTGTCATATTATGTGAGCAGATAGCATATTGCTTTTCATTTACAGGTACTGGCACTACAAAATATGTTAGAAAAAGAGATGAAAATTAGGGACAATCTATAAATATTTATCTCCAAAATTAAAAGATAAATTAATTAGGAGATGACTTTTTTTTATATTGTCTCTGTTACTTGTAAATTGATATATGAAGACACTTGGTGAGGGACAATTTTTTATATTATCCCCATTACTGTTTAGATAATTATATGGAGACATTAAAACTTAATCCTTAAAATAAATACAAAATTTTTAAAAAAATCATTTGAAATTGTTAATATATATATATATTACAATTTTAAAAAATAAAAACAGATATATATTACAATTCAAAAACTAATAGATATATATTTCCATTCAAAAAAATATATTAAATCTTCTTAAAATACATTAAATATTTTATAACCATTAAGTAGTTTAAAACAATAAACCTTAAAACTTTCTTTTATTTTTTAGTAGCCAAACAAGCCATACCCTAAAATTTTTAACTCAGCCGCTTTTCTTAAAATTTTGAAATTCAAAACTTTAACTCAACCGCTTTTCAATTTCCATCAATCTCATCTCTCCTCTATTTAGGTTTTCTCTCTTTATCTATTTGTACATGTGCTAAGCCAAAAAACATAATTCAAGTCACAAAATTCTTATTCAGGTTAGTGTCCTTGTACACACAAACTTGTGCTTTTTTCCTTGTTGTCATTCAATTCGCGGATTTCTTTTTTTTTTTTTTTTCAATATGCAATTTTTAGATTTTTAGTTTTTTTTTTCTTTTAATCTTGTTTTATTTTTTTACTTTCAATAAATTAGTTTCCTAGTTTCATATGCTATATATATTGTATATGTGGGAAAAAAAAAATATATATAGGAATTTTTTTTATGTGAAATAAATAGATATCTCTATATGAGGTAATGATAAATGTTCATAGATATTTATATAAAAATTTATTATTATGATCAACTTGAATCGTTTATATTAAATAAATTTTTATTTGCTAATTATTTAATACTTTACTTGATATTTACTTAAGTTATCTTTCATATTGTTTTTGCTAATATTAAAAATATTATATTTATTTTTGTTCAGGAATAATCTTAGAGATAAATTTATTTATGGAACCCATAAAGTTAGAATATTGAAGTTATAATATTGAAGTTATTTTTGAGTGCAAGAATATTGAAGTTATAATATTGAAGTTATTTTTGAGTGCAACTGATTCTTTACAGGAGATGGTAATGGCCTTTTTTTTTCTTTTTCTTTTTTTGTAAGTATTCTCCAATATGATGGAGAACGAAATATTAAAATGAAATGTAATGTTATATAGTATAGTGAAATTCTATCTTGTGAAGGACAAACTTTTATTATGTATGTTGGATATACTCTTATAATGTATATCTACGGATTTGATTAATAAAATGTATCTTTTATATTTATTTTTCAATCAATATGTCATTATAATTTTTATTTTTTTTTATGAATGTTGATTAAATTATGAATATAAACTAAATATATTTAAAAATTATTTGAATTTAAAAAAAAGAAGATGATGTCATCCTTTTCTCTTTAATTTAAGAGGATAATATCATTTTTTTTTATATTTTTTATCAACTTAAAGGAGACGGTTGTTGTCTCCTATTTTATAATTATTAGGAATAATCGTCGTTCCAAAAAATAGACCTGAAAGGATAATAATTATCCCCAATAAAAGTTTTTTAAAGATAATATGTTATCTCTATTTTTAGGGACGACTTTCACTTAATGGTCCCCTACAATTTTGGGGACGAGATAAGATGTTGTCCCTAAGATGGGGACGACTTTCACTCGATGGACCTCTATGGCTTTGATGACGGAAGTAAAAGGGATGATACATGGGGACGACAAAAGTCGTCTCTAATATATTTGGAGACTATTTTTCTAAGCACAGGGAATAATTTTTTTGGTCCCCAAAACTGCTAAATTTTGTAGTGTGGTGGAGGTTCAATGATATTTGATTCCATGGTTTCATGATTATCTGTTTGTGATTCAATTACATGTGGATATGACAGTGGCAAAGATTCAATATGTGGCTCTTCTTAGGAAGTGAGTGCATGTTGATGTGATTTCACATATAAAGAAATATGAGTGTGGTGGCATTTGTATGTGTGTATTGGAGTTTTAATAGGTGTGCTTTCAATTTGCTGCAAAGAAGAACATATTAGGTTAGAAATGCATGAGCATTTGTAATTAGATAGATGTACCTGAGAGGCTGAGGAGGAGTTATATGAAGTCTCGTCATTCTGTCTTATCACAGAGGATGTCCATGAACAATTGGAATAAGTTGGAACGTGTTTTGTGGGTCTATATGAAACCAAGAATCAAATGGAGTATTGGGCACATGAGGAAGAGACGACTTTGCTGTTGCATATGGAAAAATTGATTCCTCAAACACCACATGTCTAGAAACAAAAGTCTTATCACTAGCAACGTCAAAACACAAATAACACTATGATTTGTTGAATATCCTACCAAAACACATGGAATTGACCGTTGTGGCAACTTGTGTCTAGTGTATGGTCTTAGCTATGGGTAACACAGACATCCAAAAGTTTGAAATTTGGCATAATTTGGGGTGGTATGAAAGAGTTTTTGATATGGTGAAGTCATTGATAAAACAAGAGTAGGCGACTGATTAATTAAATAATAGGCTGTTTGAAAAGCATGAGACCAAAATTGAATTGGCAAAGATGATTCATGCAATAAAGTTAATCATGTTTCCACAATGTGCCTATGCTTTCTTTCAGATATACCATTGTGTTGAGGTGTACAGGCAGGGGTTAGTAAATATGTTATTCCATGCTTTTCAAAGAATGATTTTAACTTTAGATACTCACCTCCTCCATCAATAAAAATTCTAACAATGAAATTTTGAAATAAATTTTCTACCATAGTTTTGAAAACTAGAAAAATTGTTGCAACATCAGATTTATGTTTAATGGGATAGAGCCATGGGTAACAAAAAAAAATGGTCAACAAATATAACATAATATTTGTAATTGTCCACAGAACAAACAAGAGCAGGGCCCCAAACATCGGAAAAGATTAAATCTAATGGTCTGGAACTAACAAGAGATGAATTATGAAAAGGGAGTCTATGAATCTTATTACACAAACACGAATTGCATGAAAAGGATTTGGATGAAATTGGTAGAGAAAATTCACGTGACAAACAACTAAGAACAACTGAAGATGGGTGACCTAAGTGGTTATGCCAATTGACCACGTTATTTGTGTAAGCAGATGGACGAGATTCACAAACTCTCTCTGGCAACTCATATATGCCATCCTTATTTTGTCTGCGCATGATTTTCGCTCTCGTACTGATATCCTTCACAACAAAATGAAAAGGAAAAAATTCAATGGAAACTTGGTTAGAGGAGCAAAACTTAGATATATAAATAAGATTCTTTTCTATGGAAGGAACACAAAACATTAGATAATTGAAAAGAAGAATTGGAGTGAGAAAAGGAAGTGTGTCCTGTATGTGTTATCTTCAAACCTGATCCATCACTTATGAGAATGTCATCAGGTCCATCATAATCAAAATAGGTGGAGAGAGTATTCAGGTCACTAGTGACATGATGGGAGGCAGCAGAATCAACTAGCCATTGTTGTGGGACAACCTTTGTGGTTGTGGAAACATTAGCAACTAGTGAAGGCCCAGTAGATGGTTTGCCTTGGTAACATATTTTGGCAGAATGACCAAATCGATTACAAAGCTGACATTGAACTTGATTATTATAACGAGAAGAGTTGTACCGAGATTGTGACGACTTGCTAGATTTCCAATTCCGGGATTGATTAGGATAGTTTTTGGATTTTTGACTGAAATAGGATTCATGTTGATGTTGATTGTTGCATTTTGTGAAGTTTGCGATAATGACCGTATTGTCTTATTGGGTCTCCTCTCGTTAAAGTACTGCATCATATTCAGTTAGTTTATCATGAAGCTCCTTAAATCCAATTGGTGTTTCTCGAGCCTAAATTGCAGCAATGATAGGTTTAAAATCATTGCCCATACCATTAAGAACATGAATGGCAATATCATCATCAGACATTGGAACATCAATTAAAGCAAGTTCATTGACTATTGCTTTAATATTCTACATATATTCAAGAAGTGTTTTGGTACCACGAGAAATAGATAACCGTTCCTTCAGATATATGACACGCGATCTGGATTTGTACTAGGTTGAGCCACTTCTCGAAGTGACGTATCCTTGGAAGAAAAGTCTTAATCGAACATCTGAGTCCTAGGATGGATCCTTGACAAGATGAAAAAAAAAAAGGAAATACTAAAGCAGAGGATAGGGCAAATATAGTTACAAAATGTAAGAACAAAGGCAAGAACGTGAGAATATGGTGGCACTCTAATATGCAGCAAGGCAAAATAACCACCAAATACAAAAGGTATAAACTTTCTATGTTATCCTTACAATTTTATCATGTTTCTATAATAATCGGGGGCAAAATTTGCCAAAAATATTATATTGGTTGATGGTGGTCAAAATTCTTACATTGTGATAATTATTAGTTTCGTTATTCTAGTAATGAGGCACATTAACATTTATTTTGTTTTTCTTGGAAGATGTGGTGCCCCTTCGATATGTATTTGCAGGTGAATTAGTCATGGAGTTCATACAATAAACAAAAACAAGCAAGAAGCGACGAGCAATAATAGATGAGCCTTAACAAAGGAATTTTGATTTGGTGACAGATAATGCGAGAAAGGCCATCATATCAATCCACAAATAAATTTTAAGAAAGGGAGAGGCAAGGTCAACTAAATTGCCACCAAAACGAAAATAGCGATCCTAGACACGATACAAGGGAAGTAGATAATTTACTTTTGATCTTGATAACCATTGCAGTGACACTAACATTTATTTTATGTGTGAAGGAATTGTAAATTGACTCAACGCATTTAACCATTGATACTAAGATTCAACGAAAAACTAGAGGCGACGATGTCAATTGATAGACCTAAGTCACACTAGTTCTATAAAAGAAAGAAATTTTAAAGTTTCAAATAATCATATGGAATGTCCAAGAGACAGGAGAGAATGATAAATTATTATAAACATGAGGGCAAACAAAGAGTCTAGAGTTATCTCGTTCCAGCAACAAATTATTTGTTACTGATGGGGGAGAAACCGTGTGTAGTTCCTATTGCTATCAGTCCTATCTCGGAGAAAAGGAATAAGAAGGAAATTTTGATTATCTAAAAGACATCAAGGATGTGATGTTGGAATTCAAAGACGTAATGCCAGAACAGTTACCTAGAACACTACCACAGGATGTGGATCACAAGATAGAATTAATCCTAGGAGCAAAGCCACCAGCTAAGTCTCTGTACAAAATGGCTCCATCAGAACTGGCAGAATTGAGAAAACAATTGGATGAGTTATTGGAAGCAAGATTCATCCAGCCGTCAAAAGCTCCCTTTGGTGCCCCTGTATTGTTTCAAAAGAAACAAGATGATAGTTTAAGACTATGTGTGGACTATCGAGCTCTCAACAACGTAACAATACGGAACAAATATCCAATACCTTTCATTGCAGACCTTTTTGATCAACTTAGACTTTACGAAGTTAGACCTTCGATCGAGGTATCATCAAGTTAGGGTTGTCGAAGGAGATAAACTAAAGACCACATATGTTACTTGATATTCTATGAATATCTAGACAAATTTGTAGTAGTGTAATTGGATGATATTGTTGTGTACAACGCTACAGTAGAAGAACACCGAGAGCACTTGCTGTTAGTCTTCAATAAACTGCAAGAGAATAGACTTTTTGTGAAGCGAGGAAAATGTGCTTTTGCCCAAAAGAGTATAAAGTTCATTGAGAGCCATCCAAGAGTGGAAAATCCCTACTTGTGTGACAGAACTTCGATATTTCTTGGGTTTGGCAAATTACTATCAATGATTCATTCAAAGTTATTTACATAAAATTTGGCCCTTACAAAACTTTTAAAGAAGGGACACAGTTGGCAGTGGACAGAGAATTATCAGACATCCTTTGCAAACTTAAAAACAATCTATGCTAGCAGGTCCAATACTTGCCTTGCTTAAGGTGGGGTGTGGATGCAAGATAAGTATCTGAGTGTCTTTGAAAGCAAAAAGTTCAATGAGATTGAGAAAAGGTACAACTTGTCCATGCTAAAATTAAATTTTTTCAATTCTAATATTTCTAATGAATATTTTACTGCTATTATTATTTGTTGTTCTAATGTTTTGCGAGGAGTATCTGGCATGAAGCAAAGTGGTGAACCAAAAGTTAAGAAGAAGAGAAAGAGTTTCTAGTTTGTGTCATGCATCATAAGAAGAGTGAGAGGAGGACACAAGGGAAACAATGGATTCAAATACATAAGCTATGATGGCATGAAGAAGAAGACTATCTTGGCATATCCAAAGAGTATAAGACTGGTTTAATTTGGTTTCGGAATTGGAAGTGATAAGACATAAAGGACATGGAAGTGTCCCATCAATAAATCCTCCAAGGTCAAATCCGACTAGTAGTGCGTTAAATTGGGCGCGCTAGGATAAATAACTATTAGATGTCAATTTTAGAGGAAATTGAAATGTTGCATTTATGAAAATTACGGTATCAGTAGATTTTAGAGGAACATATGTGAAAATTATTTAAGGGGTGCGTTGGGTGTCATCCTGGCTATGAGAAATTTTAGGATTATCTGCCATATTAGATCTGGCTGGTTAAAGCACAGTTTGCTCTGATACCATGTAAAGAATATAAAATAAATAGAATGAATAATTGTTTCCTTAATTAGCTTTTATAGAATTTACAATCTTAATTAGCTTTGATAGAATTTACAATACTCTAAGATAGTGAGATAGTAATACACATTTAAGTTATATCTGTTATATAAAGAACCAAAAATTTCATATCTGAATCATTCTGATAAGATTTTTTTCTTTTCATTGATTTCATGAGAATTATATTTAAAGAACTCCAAACATAAAACCTTTTCATGAAAGGGACAAAAAATAAAAAAGAAACAGTGTTTTTATAATAGATAGCAAAAAGGTATATTATCACACGTTATCTGTTGTAATAAAATTGACTTTCAATATGACAACATAAAGTACACCTCTCTTACCAATATGTAAAATTTTAATGTGAACAACATAAAAGTACATAACATGCATAAAATACAATCCATGAACTTGAGATTTTGAATCACAAATGAATATCACATCAACACTATACACAAATGCAGCATGAATGTATATTTATGCTAGGAGATACTCTTCTTCTATCTACACCAACTTGCTGCATGAGAATTCTATTCGATAGAATTGGAAATTTGGCCTCCGACACATCATGAGCTGCTACTGTGCTGCAATGCCCCTTGCAAATTTTTCACAGCACTATCATAGAGTACAAAGCCCATGAACCAAAATTCATGATTGTCAACAGAAATTATTTGGATGTATTTTTCTCCAGGTTTGGCCTTGCTTGTCGATGGATTGACAGCCTTCAGCTGGTGCAATGGAATAACAACCTATGCATAAAAATAATAAAAAAAGCAAACAATTAGACTTCATTCCACGAGATGCTAGTTTGCTCAGTTTAAAGATACAATAATAACCACTAAACAAATAAACTCTTATCATGGACAGTGGAAGATGGAGCGCCAAGTGGAACAGTGTCTTACATCCCTGAATATGGATTACTCTATCCTTAGAAAGAAAATCTTCTACAGTGGCCCTCTATTAATCATGGAGCTGCTGCAAGATCAATAAAGCTTCCCAATCCAGAAGGGAGAAAATGAGAATGTACTAGTTAGGAACATCATTTGGCAAGATTATCTATATCACCAGCTATATATTATCGGTTGGGATGACCGACTTCATTAGTAACTTGTCTGCAACAGAAAATTTCCTGAACTTGTTTGTTCAGAAAGTACAACTGTTATACTTCAACGACTGAGTTAAGGATAAAAAGGAGAAAATACTTAATGCTAACTATTGAACTCTTCTGGATGAACTAAGCAGCATATGCTGACTCATTCTACCATTATCATATAATGTCTCCAATCATGTCCTAGCCACAAGATTCTATCGGGTCGATTTCTTTCCTTTTGCTTGATGCTTTGAAAATCAACTTTATCCATACCAAAATTTATCAATCAAATAATGCATTATTCACCTACTTTTATTCTTTTACCCCCCTCATTCGTTTTCTTACTCAAGCTCACTTGCGGTGGTAAATCAACAAGGGACTTCAACTAAGTTCATCACATGACAACTAAGCCTTTACTTATTCCATTGCAACACCAACAATATCTCACATAGAAATCTGTTGGGATATGCCTACACGTACTGCCTACCTATCTCACACAAAATTAGCACAATAATATTGGTACAACATTATAATTTGTGGAAAAATTCATATGAATTATGATGAATATAATAATGGTGTCACGTCAGCCAAGAGAAACCAAGGCAGTAAAAAAGGTAGGTAGGGTGAGTATTATTTTCCTCCTAAAAAATGTTCAATAACAGCACCCAGCTTGTAACACGTGAATTCCTCAAAATAAGGAATGAATGTAAGCCAATATATTTGTATTACCAAAAAAGGACCTAGAACCAAATGACAAACTAATTCAATCACAAAAATGGATGCACAGAGAAATTAATAACATCTCTATATACAGAAAGCACCCAGCAATTTTTTACCTATGTAATTATTTCTTCACAATTGAAGTAATTAGATATGAGTTAGTTAGCATTTTTCAATTCGGATCAAGAGACCACCTCAATAAACAGGCACTTAAGTTACAGATTATATCCTAAAAAAATTAAACAAAAAGATTATACTCCAGAATCTTTTTAAGTTCATCTCAACATGACAACAAAATAAAACTAGAAAAGTGGGGGGAATAAGCCTCACATAGACAGTAAATACATATAAGAGTTTGGGCATTTTGTTTTAATTCAATTTTTATCACGATTGCAGAATTATTAATTTTGAAACTAGCAATTTGAGTCTTGAAAACCTGCTAACCAAAACTTAAATGTTATGCCATCCACTGACGATGTTACATCAAAGTAGTTCAATGGTTTATGAGTTTGAAGGGTGAACTTAGATGCATCAACAATCAAGTGATTATCGTTATATTACAATGAACCAAGAATTTTTTACATCAGAAACAGGATTTTCATACTTTTTTTTTTTCCTTTCACATATTAGGTTACTAGAAAAGAACATAAATGTGTATATCAGAACAAATATCATAATCATTGCCATTACTGGAGATCAAAAAGTTCATGATAATACCACAAATGATCACCATGAGCTTAAAAAAAAAAAATGTGTCAAGGACTCTATATGTTGCAATGCCGGACAATGAAAGAGTAAATTTTTTAAATATATTGAAAAAACATGATTTACATACCTTGTAATAGCTATACTGAGTTTGCTCACCAGCTTTGTAAGACAGAGGATTGTCACTACAAAATGCAAGCTTTGCATTGGACAGATATAAAACTCCCATAACGGGGCCAGCAGAAGTAGATAGATAACATGCATATGTCTTCTGAAGTTGTTCCTCAGGAACAGTCTCAAAAGTTTGTCGAAAGATCTTCTCATAACCTCCCTCAGCGAGAACTTTAGTTTGCTGAGCAATTCTTCCAACAGCAGCATCAGCAAAACTAGGGCCTGTTTTCACTGAAAAGAAGAAGAAAGGCTTAATATCTAGTATCCGAAAAACTCACTAAAGAAGTAAGTAGAAGCTTAACACAAAAACATTAAGCTACTTGGATTTAGAGAATCAGTAGAATTAGTACCATCGCACCAGCTAAAATTACCCTTCAATTTTTTATTTTATTTTTTTAAATATAGTACTGATAACCACCATGATCTCAAAGAATGGCAAAATATATATTTTATCAATCATCAGTCACAAGTGACTGTGGAAAATAAATCCAGAGACGACCTTACAACACCTAGTCATAAAAGAAGTAAATCACCTAACTTTCATAACAAAACAATAGTTAAAACTATTATCAAATTTAACAAAAATCACAGAAAAATTCGATGGTCAATTATCAGCAACCATCTTTTTAGAACATTACCTAGAACCATTAAAAGAGGAGAAACCAATTTAGAGAAGTAAACCACAGAAATCCCCATAAACATTGACAGCAAATTCAAGCAAAGAGAGGATATTTACCAATTCACAAAGCAAAAACACTTGAGAAAATTCTAACATCCGCTAATATTTATATAATACGTTTAGCTCAAAAATAACAAAATGAATCAAATCAAAAGTAGACAGATACTTACAGTGTTGCCACATGTTGCCAGCAAGATCCTCGGCCTTCTTAGTTGCCTCCGCCGCCTTCTTTCCCCATTTCCCCAGCACATCCTTCACCGTTTCCATTGTATCTGCTCAAATTGAAACCACAAATTTTATATATTCGAAAAAGAAAAGTGTGCACTAATTTCAACTCTAGTCAAACATACATGTCTATAGTTTAACAGAACTTACTCTTGGAGGAGGAAGGGGCAACAGTCGCCGGAGAGACATATGGATTAGACTCAGCGGGCATGGTTGTGGCAGCGGCTCCGGAAATCGGAGCTGGGCCTTGGACTGGTGGTGGCGGGTGACTCATGGATACGTTAGCCCAATTCTCACGAGGAGGAGTAACGTCGTTAGGGTCAAGCTTGGGGTAAGGAGCATAATCCGAGGGGTGACTGTGAGGGTTATGTTCCTGAGACTCTTTAGTGATATTATCCGGCTGCTTCTGATCCATGTCTGTTTGGATCTGACCCTTAAGACAACAAAAAGAAGAAGAATAACAACTGTAGATTTCTGGGAAGTATCGAATTCAGGGTGGATTTTTGTTGCTTTATTGTTGAGTAGAAGAAAGTTTAAAGGTGATAGAGAGGTAAGCAACACTTCGCCTTGCTAGCCCAGCCATTACCAACGGTTATAAGATTTATTTATTATTATTTTGTACAGTCAATTTTATTTTCTAATAATTTCTTTCTTTATTCTAGAGTATTCTTTTTGAGTTTTCAATTCAAGTGAACGACCAACACGTTTGATAATTGATGCCCGCAAAGAAGCCCAACGATACTCTATTGGGGTGTAGGCCCAATTATCATAATGTTTTCACATGCCCAAAGACAAATGCAATAGGCCGGTTAAAGTGTAAGATCTTAATTTAGGTCACGCTGTTAAATTGTTGGAAATTTTACAAAAATATCGAGAAATAAAATATTTTTTACAAAAATACGTTTGTAACATATTATTTATAAATTTATGATTTTTTTATTAAAAATATCAAAAATACGATTTCTCAAGTGTAAGGCCATATTTTTTATTTTGCTATTCATGAACACCATTTGTCCATATTTTAGAATCTCACAAATATTTTAATATCTCTTTGATAATTTTAGCTCAAGCTCTAAAAAAAAAATATTATACTTGCATATGATAGTATAATAATAACAAAACAAAAAATAAAAAATTAACCCAATAAAATTTCAAATACCAAAAACAATAAAATATATACCAGAAATAATAAAAACAACAATGAAAAGTAACTGGGAAAAATTAAAAACAATAATAAAAAATTACAAAAATATTATAAAAATTAACACAAAAACAATCAAAATCAAAACCAATCAACTAAATATATACCATAAAATAAAAAAAAATATACCAAAAATCAACACAAAAATAACCAAAACCAAAATCAATCAACAAAATCAACCAAACATATACTATAAAAATAAAAAAATATAATAAAAATTAACACAAAAACAACCAAAACTAAAATCAACCGAACATATATCATAAAAATAAAAAAATATAACAAAAATTAACTAAAAAAACAAAACTAATCAACAAATAAGGGTGTTCTTTTCCAACAAATATAACCAAACAACATCGATCTCTCTATAGCAACCAAAAAATAAATAAGCAACGTTTACCCTTGACAATAACTATTATATAATAAAATTATACTAAACATATAATAAATATATATCAAATATACAACAAATATATACCAATCATATACTAAATATAAATTAAATTTAATAACAAAAACACATTCAATGATTCATTTTCAATTTTTTTTAATAAAAGGACTATATTTTAGAGATAAGAGAGAAAAAGACAATAAAAAGAGAAAAAATAAGCTTATCAACACCACTAAAGTCAACGAGAATAACTTGGAGGAGAGAATAACAGTTTTAGAATCATTGGTTAACTCTAAATTTGATGATTGGATCACTTTTTTCACAGCATGAACAACTAATAAAGAAGATAAAAATACTCTTTTGGAGCTTGAAAGACATTTCATAGAGCAACACCCAAAAAAAAAATTCAGTGAAATTTTTATAGAAATTTCACATAATCTTCCATGTGTGAGAAGAAAGTCAAGAATTAGAGTGAATAAGAGCTTGGAAGCCGTAAAGACATAAACAAGATATGAAGAAAGACAAAGACAAGAGAAGAAAGACTATTTCGATTTCTATATCTGTTATATTTTCTTTGAAAAATAAAAAAGAAAGAAAAAAATAAAAAACATTTAAAGAAAATTAAAAATTAAAACAAAATGGTAAATATGAAAAACAAATAGCAAAATACTATATATTTGAAATAAATAAAAGCTAAAAAAAAAAAAGAGATCGGAATATTGAAAACAATGAAAGAAATTATCGTATATAGTGTAATTTTCTCTAAATTAATCTTGTGTAAATCACGATGTTGATAATTAATATTAAAAGAGAGAGGAACTGTTGAAGCCCAATTACTTTATTATTAAATGTAAAAAAGAAATAAAGGCTACTACTCAAAGAATTAAGGGGGTTGTTATGCCAAAAACATAATAGTCATTATTGTGTTTGCTTTTTAGAGTTCAAAAAAAAAATTTAAAAATTTTTAAAAATTATAATATTAGTATTTGTTATAACGAATTCAATGACATATTTTTTGTATAAAACAAAAATCAAATGGTTCTAAAAATATATGTTAGAAGTGTATTAAATCTAGACCATTAAATTTTAATGGTTTAAATTTAACACATTTAAATTTTAACGGTCTAAATTTAACACACTTATATTGTATTTTTTGAATCAATTTGATTTTTGTTTCGTACAAAAAATATATTATTGGATTCGTTACAATAAATGTTATAATATTATAATTTTTAAAAATTTATACAAAAATTTTTAAACTCTAAAAAGCCAACACAACAATGAATTACTGTATTTTTAGCACAGCAGTCCCCTCAATCCCTACTCTAAGCCTAAGGTGACAAAGTTTTGGATGCTAGCCAGGTGAATTACAGTAATAATGTGTATTATTAACCCTAATATTTCTAGTTTAGTAGTTTACAACCAGTGATTACTGATTCCCTTTGTCACATTTCCAATAAGGGATTTGCATATCACACTTACCACTTGTTGTATATAGAAATATAAAAATGAAGAAGTAAGTTTTGTTCCCAAAATAACATTTCCCCATTTTAAGGAACTTTGGGATATTAATCAACCCATTTGTCTCAATGTAGACAGAAAGATGCTTTTTTCCTCTTTTATTGTCATCAATAGCTAAAAAGCCTATGTCCAAAATAATGAGTTATTAAAAGTTCAAAAATAATAGAAGCAAAGTGTTATTCTTCTTAAAATTTCTGCTAATTTAATGGAAATCAAACCATAAAAAGAGAAGGATTTTCTATTTATTATATAGACAAATAAGGGAATACAATTCATTAATAGTAGTCTAATAAAATAGACAAATATCACTTGGAAAATGCACCTCATATGCTCAAATTATTGTAAAATTTCTGTTTGTAATGTATTGTCATATGCATTCAGAATTCAGAACCCTATAATTTGGAAATCCCCTAATATGGAATTTTCATCAACACCCTCAATTTCATATATTTTCTTTTCTATACAATTAAAAGGTCATGGATTTCAGAGGGTATTCCATTTTTCTTTATCCCCTACATTAATTGTTCTAACAATCACCAAAGAAATAACAAAACAGACAAATCTTGAACGCACTGTATAACATTGAAGTAAATTTTGGTTGTTGTTACTTGTTATAACCTTAATTCTTCATATGCATGTTTTAGGTTTTCTTTGTTTCCTAGAAAATATTTTCATATAAAATATTTTTCATATTTTCTGATATTTAGAGAATTTTAGAAAATTAGTTAAAAAAAATTTTATTAATCAATTTATAGTGATAAAAAAGCATAAAAATACATATTTATTAATCCATAATCATCGATGATCACCACCAATAATTACTACCAGTTACCAATAATAATTTTCAGTCATAGGTGACTATCATAATTTATTATTTTTATATGTTTTTCTTATATTTAATAATAAAATTTAAAATATATAAAATTAATCTTTGGGTAATTATATTTCCAAAAAATACTTTTTTAACAAATATTTTTTAAAAATAAATTATTTTTTATAAAACAAATAGAGCCTTATATACTATAAAAAGCAAAACATATAGGCTATATTTGTTATTAGGGAATTTAAATGAGAAAATATATAAAATCCACAGATTTTGCTTAAATCCAACATTTAATAGAAACAAATTGATACAAATTCACAAATTATAAATTCTATCGTATGGCAAAATTTATAAAAAAAATTAGGGTTTTAAAATCTTACATTCTATGTGGAATTTAACAAAATTCTTCATTTTATTATGTGAAAGATTTTATTATTTTTTTATTATTTTAAAATTATTATATAATTTCATGAATTTAATTTATTATATTAAACGATGAAATTTATTAATTTCATTCATTTCATATATTATGGTTTAATAAATTTCATAAATTCTAAATATTTTCAATCCAAGCAAAGGCATACACATATGCATGGAACTATTAATTTCCTGTGTGCTCTTTTAGTTAAATGAATGCTAGCTTTAGTTTCATATTAAAGGATTTTTCATTCCAACGTTACTGAGTTTCTTCAGAATAGTGAGGCATCTAATTAATTAATATGTATTCTGCTTTTTAATATTTAAGATTATACAACCAGAATTTATTGAAATTGAATTATCAATGCTACTGCCTTTGTCAAGTCGATTCATTTCAATCATTATTATCAGTAGGTTGTTGAATTCTCGTAACGATGTATGGTTTTAATGTAACTTAAATTGCATGCAAGGGAATTAGAATTAGAAAAAATAAATAAATGAATGAAATATGACAGAAATAGATGAATTAAAATTAATTAAGAACATTATAAAAGGAAAAAAGAAAAGGGGAAATGAAAGGTTGCATGTGAGGCCCTCCTTATCATCAATCTTATGATCAATAATTGAAATATAAGAGTCATACTGTTGTTTATGTGATGGTTGGTCTTAATGGTTGTATAAAACTTGATTTTGATGTTATTTTTTTTTTTTAAATAAAACTAAATATTTATTAATTAATGAAGTAAAATAATACATAATTATAATACTTTAAAATATTATAATTCTTTAAAATTGACATCAAACAAATCAATAATACTAATAATGATAATAACAATTTCGACTTGAAATATTTAATTATATTCGATAATAAATCTATGATTTTTTCTGTGAATTCGATTTGTATAAATAAATATAGATTCATTGTAAAAAATAATACTCGTAACTCTGATTGGACTATTGATTAAATAATAAATTAATAAAAAAATCCACTATAAAAAGAATAAAAACAAATAAAAAATCACTAAAAAGGGAATAAATATAAAAGAAAAATATATTTATTTATAACAATAACAAATTTAAAGATTATTGAATCATAAAATTAAAAATAAAATAAAAATAGAGAAGAATGATTCACTTTGTAGCTAAAAAGATCATTGATGACCTGAAAAATAACAAAGAGAATTTTTTTTTAAAGAGAAAGAGGTTTCTCTCTATAAAATTCAAAAAAAAAAAAAAAAAAGAGAGCTACTAACTTAGATTTTTATTTTGAAGTTAAGAGATCTAAAAATATTATTATCTCACTTTAAGTGAAATTTAATTATTGATTTATATAATCAACGTAATTTTTTTTTAATATCTGTCTTATAATATAAAAGTTAATATAATTAAAAAAAAATCAAATAAAATAAAGATAGTAATTATCTTAGAAATTTAGTGAGACTTAAAAGGTGATTAGACTTGAAAGATAAAACATGCCAAGAGCTCTAAAACCTTTAGTTTTAAAAAGCTTCAAAGCTTTCCTAATCAATATGATATGGATTACGATTCCTCGCTAGCACTAATAGGCAAAGACACAAATTCTAATTTTTCTGCTGAACACATGGATTTTCTCGTACATTTATAAATTAATAATATCACCAATTATAGAGCATGACTCACAAATTTTGTTAGCATCTCTTACTCATAGAATTACCACTAATTAATTCAATGTTTCTATGAAGGTGATACTAAAAATTACAGTTTATTTGAAATAATTATCATAGTAGATAAAATTTACAAGATGATAAAAAGAATTTTTTGTTCATTATTATTTGAAATTTATCCAAAAAATTTTATATCAATTTTTTGCAAAATTATTCTTAATTTGATATATTTGTTTCTTAAATAGTTGAAATATACGATATTTTAATGGAGGGGTTTGTCTTTCAATACATGACATTTTAGTTTTATAAAGAATGTTTGATGAGTCGTGTATATAAGAAAATTAATGGGAATGAACTCATTTTTCTAGTTTTATATTTTTTTTATCTCAAAAAAATATTTCTTTTTATTTTACGTGTAAATTAAAAAATTTAGTTATTTTTAATTTATTATTTTAATTTTATTATTTTTTTAAGTATTTCTGTCTAAAATATTCTTATTATGTTATAAATATATAGATAAATATGGATGTTCATTCATTTATCTCACTGTTCATAAGTTTTTATATTTAAAATTAATTTTATTACACCATTTATGTTGTAATTTATGATGAATTTATATACTATAACTTATAGTGGAGATGAATCCTATAAATAGGAGTTCATATTACTTTGTATACATACCAAGAAGACAATATAAAACTTTTTTTTTTTTTATATTCTTATTTCTTACTTTTATTTTTGTTTTTGTTCTTATTTTTGTTTTATTTATTTTTCATAACACGTTATCAGTACGATTCTCTATTTTTAAGCAATTAAATTCATGTAAGTTTTTCTATTATTAAAATGTTAATTTCATACGTATTATTTATTTCACTATCTTAATGAATTATTTATATTTATGAAAATATATTAGTTTATTATTCTTATAGAAAATTATTATATTGTCATTATTTTTATATTTATAATTTATGTTTCATTGCTTTTGATTAATAATAATAATATTATGTTTATATGTTTTAGAGTTTTTTTTTATTAATTAGTATATCAAAGTTTTTTTGTTCTTATACTACCTAATTTTATTTTTCATGACAAATTTAATAGTTTTCTTATTTAAAAGGTTTAAAGATTTTTCTTTTGATAACATTATTATTTAAATATTTGAGATTTGAATTTTTTTCTTGATAATATTCTAATTTGGGTATTTGAATAAGTAAATTCTATTGTTATATATTATCATTTTATTTTTCAATATACATCTAACATAAAAAAAATTATACTCTAATTTTGATATTTGTTTTTGTATACATTATAATATTTTATACTTGTTAAAATATAATTTGAAATAAAAAAAAAGATTTATATTTGAGATCTTATAAAAGTATAAGTAAAAAAAAAGAATAATTATTATAATTTTTTTTTATTTAATCATGTATTGGTAATGATAGTGAATTTATTTATTTTGATATTGTAAAATTATTCTTTTATTTCAAATATATTGATTTTTTTGTTAAAATTAATTCTTAATGTGTGAAAAATATTTACAAATAATAATATGTTAATATTTTTAATATATCAAATGTGCTCTTGCAGTAGCAATATCAATAAAAATATTATAAAAATATTATGAATTAATTTTATGTATTCTAGTTCAATCTTATTCCCTGAAGTGAATGCAGTGATATTTAACTTAATAAAATAATAAGTTGTTACTGAAAAATACATGAAGCACATCTTACTAATTTTATCTCATTTCCTGAAGTGAAAGTGGTAAAATTTAAAGATAAATATATAATAATTATTCTTTTCATAAGAATAAAATAATATCATAAAAATACTTATTATCACCAGAAGTGGGATAAAATTATACAAAAATGAGAATAGAAAAGGTGAACACAATTTTTAAAGTAAATATTATCGATATGATATGAAAAAAATTAGTCACATATTTATCGTATGATAAAATATTTTACTGATATTTATCAAGCATTGCAAAAAGAGAGAAAAAATTGTGAAGATAAATTTTATCTCTAACAATGATGACCTTAATTATGATCATATAAATATTACTCACGTTGATGTGACAAATAATTTTTTTAAAAATATTGAAAGGAATAATTGATTTCGATATATATATACTGTGAATAATACAATAGCTCGTACAATTTTAAAAATGTCAAATATTTTTCTTATTTGAAAATAAGTGAGACAATTGTTTATGATAAAACCAAAAATGATTGAAATCTTCAGAAGAGTCAATATATTATCACAAGAAGAACAAAATTTATTATACATAATACATTATTTTCTCTAAAGTCTTATAGAAATTTATTAAGTTTTAAAGATATTTACAGTAATGAATATCATATTGAGATAGCAAATGAGAGAAATTAAAAATACTTTCATATTACAAGCATTATTTCGGGTAAAAAAAATATAGTGAAATTTTTTTTGTTATTTTTCTGATTTGTATTATATAAAAATTAGTGGAATTGAAAAGAATTTTATAATAAATCAGAAGTTTACATATCCAAATATTTTTATTATCTAGCATGACAGGTTAGGTCATCTTGGTTTAAAGTAATGAAAAAAATATTAAAAATTTATGTGGGAATTCATTAAAAAATTAAAAGATTCTTCAAATCAATAATGTGACTTTTGGTTAAAAGCTAAATATTTCACATCTAAGAATTTTTGTACGGTATATATCTTAAATAGTTTACCACAGCGCATTAAAATGAGTCATCAAAAGATGTTAGAAATATAAGTTGGATATAAATCTCTCTTAATAATTAAATATTTTGAGTCATTAATGGTGATATTTTTACTGCTCGATTTGCAAATTATCATTTGATGAAATAATATTCTCAGTATTAGGGGGAGATAATAAAAATTAAAAAATATAATAACATGAAATATGTTATCATTATTTAAATCCTATAATAAAACAATATGAACAAGAAGTTCATAAATTAATTTATATGCAAAAATTAACAAATCAATTGTCAAATACATTTGCTAATCTAAAACGAGTAATAAAATATCTTATAATAGCTATTAACATTTTAATTTGTATTGTTATCACAGAAGGATAACTTATTAATATTAATGAATCTCAAGTACGCTTGAAGTGTGGAAGACTATTTATTATAAGGATAAAAATTATCGACAGAGAAAAGGAATAAATAATAAAGATAATTTTATTATAAATGCATACATTAACATAAATACATTTCATGAATAAGTATATGTACCTGAAATTAGTAAAAATGAAGATATATTGATAAATTATGTTAGTTATGAAAAAAAATAGAATCAAAATGAAATGATTATTGACTATTATTTTACATATAGTGTAACATATTTTTATGAGTGAAAATATTAATTTTGAACAACGATCTATTCAATAATGTTGAAAATATAGTTGATTGACCAAAATGGAAAGATATAATATAAGTAAAATTAGATTCTTTTGAAAATCATAAGGTTTACGAACCAGTATTCCAAATATCATAAGATGTGAAACTGTCAGATACAAATAAATTTTTACACAAAAAAGAAATGAGAAAAATATAATTGTAAAATACAAAACAATACTTGCTACACAATATTTTTTGCAAAGATTTAAAATCGATTATGAAGCGATATACTCTTCTGTGGTGGATGTAATAATATTTTAATATTTTATTAATATAACAATGCATGAAAAACTTGATATGCACCTAATGAATATAGTCACAACTTACCTATATGACTCAATTGATAATGATATGAAAATTCCGAAAAGATTTAAAATATTAGAAAAATATAATTTAAATTCTTGAGAAATTTATTTAATTAAATTACAAAAATCTTTGTATGGATTAAAATAATTTGGGCTCATGTGGTAAAATCGCCTTAGTGAATATTTGTTCAAAATAGAATATAAAAGCGATGCTATAAAGAAATTTGTATATGAATTTGCCATAGTTATTGTATATATTGATGATTTGAATATTATTGAAATTTCTAAAAAATTTTCAAAAGTAACATATTATTTGAAAAAGGAATTTAAAATGAATTATTTTGAAAAAATAAAATCATGTCTCGATTACAAATTGAACATTTGGCAAAAGAAATTTTCATTTATCAATTAACTTATACACAAAAAAGTTTCTTTATAACTTTATATACAAAACACACTTATTGAATAGTCCAATGATTATTCGATCACTTAATGTGAATAATAAATTTTTCTAATTAGAGAACATAATGAATAAATTTTTGGTCCTGAAGTATCATATTTTATATAATAGATACACTAATTATTACAAAAGAATAGTGAAATTGATATTTAATAATTTCGTTTAAGTGATAATCTAACATATTTGTTTATTAAAGTATTACCTATTGCAATATTTAAAAAAGTGGTTAATAGTATTGAAATGTAATGCCTTAAATATTTTTAGTTATATTGCAAATAGGGAGAGTTTAGCACTGTACTTTTTTTTCTCTAACCAAAGATTTTATCCAATTGAATTTTCATGATAAGATTTTTAATGAAACTAATGTACTATTTGTAATACAAGAATATTATACTTTTTTCTTTACTAGTTTTTTTTTTCAACTGAATTTTTCCTAGTAAGATTTTAATGAGCAATATTCTTTATAAAGATGAACATTCAAGAAAAGTATTATAAATATTTAGATAAATGTGAATGTTCATTCATCTATTCCACTACTCCTAAGTTTTTATATTTAAAATTAATTTTATTATATTATTTATGTTATAATTTATAGTGGATTTATATATTGTAACTTGTGGAGACGAACCCTGTAAATAAGAATTCATATTATTTTATATACACATAAAAAAATAATAAAAAATTCTCTTTTATATATTTTTATTTTTTATTTTTTATTTTATTTATTTTTCATAACATATTATAATGTATAAATATTATAATGTATAAATGACATTTTACTAATTGGTAACGTTGGAATTCTTTCAGAAGTAAAACTATTTATGACACAAAACTTTGAAACTTGACAATGTACATTCAATTCACATGCATGTGTTGAATTGATGCCACCAATTTCGTTTTTTTTTTTTTTTAAATTTCTTTGTTTAAACTTTCAAGATAAAAACCTCATACACCTATTTCAATTACATATTGTCTCTCTTAATAGCCTCTTTTTATTTTATATTATAAACTTATATTAATATTAATTATTTTTCCCATTTCAATTGTTTAGTAAATTATGATTATTTAAATATATAATCATTCAAACGTATCAAAAGATAAGACTTTTAACCACTTATTAAAAAGTGTTGAGGAAAAAAAAAATAAAAAGGGTTTTACTTTAACTAATCCATTACCAAAAAAAAAAGGCATAGAAGATCTATAAAAACCAAAAGTATACATAATCGTTACAACCCAATTACCAATTAATGCCAATATTTGCCCAAAAAACCCACAAAGTCAAAAACTCACTAAGGGTTTTGAGTAAAAGTGAGATTTACAAAACAAGTAAAAACTAAAAACATGATTAAGAGTAAAATTTACATCACAAGAGAGAGATTAGATCCAAAGTGTAATAAGGACAATTGATGCTGACCTCAGCAATCACTCTTTTTTTTTTTTTTAATTTTTATGAATAGATATTATTTATATTTAATTATTATTATTATTATTATTATTTGTTCACTACACAACAAGGGAGATAAAAAAGGGAATAGACTAAAGATAATAAAATATTATTTCCTCTTTAAAAAATATTTTATTTTTCTATTTGTCTTTAATTATAGCCTAATTTCTTATTTAAAAATATAATTATTTTTAATTTTTAATGTACTCCTATTAATATTTATTGTTACCAACAAATATATATTATTAACAACATCATAATTATATACATTGAAACATAATTTAACAATAAAAATATATTTTATTAAATAATATATTCATAATTAATTTTCTTTTTCAGTATTTAAAAAAAATACCATAATTATATTAATTAAAGATTAAAGAATTATTATTTCCAAAAAATATTAATTACACTCATATTTCTATTAAGTAGAAGTATATTAGTTAAAATCTAAATAAAATTTACTAAATTAACTGATTTTTCTTTTTTTTAATCAAATTAACTAATTTTTCTTAATTTTTGAGGAAAAAAAATAGAATTATCTTTAGCGACAGATGATATGAAGTTATCCCACGCAATAAAGTGGCGCGTGGTGAAGACACTAATCTGAATGTGTCATGTAAGCTGTGCCAGGCTTTGCTGAAATAAAATCTCTGAAGTTCAAGTAAGTACTGGGATTTGATTAGACCGTGCTTTTTACTTTTCTTTGTAAAGCGTAGAGATAAAGCTCTCACATATTCTTTGAATAATTAACAAAAGTCTTTTTTATTTTGTGAAATTCTCCTTTTATTTTGGTTTATTTAAAAAGTAAACCCATATCCAATTTTGTAATTTTATGTTATGACCCAGGACTAACCAATCTCTTTGCATGAAGGTCCCCTTATTTGTAGTCAGCAGCCACTACTCAGTAGTGCTCCAATTCTTCACTTGCAAATTAGGCTATCTCACTAAATTCTTAACCCTATTATGCTTTCTCTACTAGTTGCAAAACATAGCACTTTATTCATCCCTTTTGAACTATCTCTACTTTTGTATTATTAGATTTTTAAATGCTTAGTTAGAAGCTAATTAATTATTCAACAAAAATAAAGAAAATTAGTTAAACATTTCATTGCTAATGAATCCAATGAAATTAGGGACTTAAATTTTTGTAATTTTCTTTTCTTTTAAGAATTTCTAATATATACTAACAAAAATTGTTGAAATACTATTTGGAATTTCTGAATTTATATTAATTGGGTTTTATCAATTTTCATATTTTAAACGAGATAATTTATAAAGTTTGATTATTTTCATATAAAAATAATTTCAAAGTAAATAAAAATCATTTTATTTTCTCAAAAATCAAATTTAATTAAGAGGAAAAGAAATTGCATATTTAAAAAAAAATAATTAAAATTTAATTTATTATCAGATTACATAAATATATGTTTTAATTTTCTAAAATTTTAGTATTATTAATTCTTATTAAATACATATAAGTAATTAAAAGATTAAATAAATTAAACTCATTATTTATATAATATTTTGAACCATTTAGGCACAATAATTCAATTCAATAAATTCATAAATTTTGCTTTTGGCATTCGTTCAAAATGATTGAAACTAAAACTATCATTTTATTGATCAATTTTCAACATATAGATATATTAAATCAGCACAATATTACAATTATTTTCCTTTTAAATATAGAAGAAAAAAATATCAAAGTGAGGTCAAAACCTTCCTATTAAAATCCAATAAAAGGATATGATAGAACCTCAAACAATAAGATGAGTAAAAAGTGGCAATTATCACATCAAGCAAGTTGATAAGATAGCACAAGTTATTTTATTTTATGCTTCGTTTGTAATACATAATTAAAATTACAATTTCACTACCATCATTTTCATCACTATGCATCACCATTCTACCAAATATAATTTAATTCTTAAATATAATTTTTATATAATTCAAATATTATAATTATAATTTTAATAAAATTAAAATTAAAATTTTAACTTTAATTCCAGTTATGCAATTCAAACAGACTCTTCTAATTTTTCTCATTTTATTATATACTATCAAATAATCAACATGACTATTGCATGTATTTTCTTTTTAATTTTTAAGACAAATTTTGTTAATCTTTATTTTTAATAAGACAATGACAAACAATTGTAAGAGTTAATTTCAAAATCTTTGTATTTTTTTTTTTTTGAAATTCTTTGATTATTCATGAGATTGATAGCAAAATTTTGAATGTGACTAGATCACGACCTCAAATAAACCTTTTACCCCATCTAGTCAATGGCTTAGAGCTCATATCAACTTGGTATTAGCTTCTAATTAATAAAGCAATTAAGTAAAATTACAAAACTAAAAAAAAAAAAAAAAAAAGTGAGAGGGAGTAATTCACTAATTCCACAGAGAACACTCAAAATTCAACAATAAGAAAAATAAAAATAAATAAAAGGAAAGAAAACAAAACAAAACCCAAAAACTAGAAATGAAAAATTAGAAGAAAAAGAGAGTAATTAAAGGACAAAAAAGCTTGTAAAATCAAAAAAAAAAAAGAAACTCCCAAATAATGGAGAAGTGTGGAAAGCCATTGGATATTGCAGATGAGAGAGAGAGAGAGAGAGAGAGAGAGAGAGAGAGGGGTATGGAGAATCCCAATGCTCAGTCTATCAGACATCACAGCCTACTCTTCACACCCCTCTTGTCACCAATTATATTAAACTAATCTTTTCCATTATTTTTCCTTCTATTGTTTTCTGATTTTCTCTTCTTTCGTCTACTTCTTCTTCTTCATCTTCTCACACACAAATCTTGAAAGCCCTTTCCTTTCTCTATCCAACTTTACTACCCATATCTCTTTTTTATCACAAAAACCCCTCTCATGATCTGAAAATCCAAAGAGTCAACTAAAAATCATTGCTTTTTTCTTTCTTTTATGATCATCAACAAAAAATCCAGATCAGAGAGTGACTCTCAAAACCCAAATTTCATGAGAGATGATCGCACTGAAATGTCTGAAGACGACGACCGATCTCCGCTTTCTGACTCTGTTACCAACTCTGATTTATGTTCCAACATGACCCAGACCTGCACTTCGGTGTCTGGGTCTGGCTCCGTACCTGAATATCAAGCTCCATACCCGGACCAGGTCCTGGAAAATGTCCTTGAGAACGTTCTCTGCTTTTTGACCTCTCGGCGCGACAGAAACGCTGCGTCATTGGTCTGTAGGTCGTGGTACCGTGTTGAGGCACTTACTCGATCCGAACTCTTCATCGGGAACTGCTATGCTGTCTCTCCACGGCTCGCCACGTCGCGGTTCACCCGAATCCGGTCTGTGACGTTGAAGGGGAAGCCCCGGTTCGCTGATTTCAACCTCATGCCGCCCAAATGGGGGGCTCACTTCGCGCCCTGGGTCTCTGCCATGGCTAAGGCGTACCCATGGCTCGAGAAGGTTCACGTGAAGCGCATGACCGTGACAGACGATGATCTAGCTCATCTTGCGGAGTCCTTTTTGGGGTTTAAGGAGCTCGTGCTTGTTTGCTGCGACGGGTTTAGTACTAGCGGGCTTGCTATGGTTGCTAGCAGGTGCAGGTATGTGGGTTTTCGACTTTATTGTAGAACGTATATATATACGGTTGTAACATATGCAGATAATGGCTGTTAGATCTGATTTATTAGTGTTGGCTTTTTTTGGAAAGTTTGAAACTTTACCGGGTTTTGTTTTGATTCGATTTGTGTTTGTAATTATGTGCCAAAGTCCAAGTTCAAGAATTTAGCATAATTATTCTCGAGGTTTGCATTTATGGAGGGCATTTTTAGATCTGTATGCAGGTTGAGACTGATCAGAAGTTACTGGGGTTGGGATTGCTGTCTCTGATTTGTTGTTCATTGGATTTTGATAGCAGTACAAGTCTAATTAAGGCTTTTTTGAGTAGTTGGGGTTAAAAAATTTATTCAGAGTTTGCAATGAGAAAGCTATTTTATTGATGTATGTTATATCTTGTGTACAGACAACTGAGAGTGCTTGATCTGATTGAATCTGAGGTATCAGATGATGAAGTGGATTGGATATCATGTTTTCCAGAGAGTGAAATGTGTCTAGAATCTCTGATTTTTGATTGCCTAGAATGTCCCATCAATTTTGATTCTCTGGAGAGGCTGGTGACACGGTCACATTCACTGAAGAAACTCAGGTTGAATCGATATGTTTCAATTGGCCAATTGTATCGCCTCATGGTTCGAGCTCCACAACTCACACATCTTGGGACAGGCTCATTTCGACCATCAGAGGATGTGATTCAGAGCGAACAAGAAGCAGATTATGTATCTGCATTTGCTGCTTGCAAATCCTTAGTTTGCCTATCTGGATTTAGAGAGATAACTCCGGATTACTTACCAGCAATTTACCCAGTTTGTGCCAATCTCACTTCTCTAAACTTAAGCTATGCAAATATCACTGCAGAACATCTCAAACCAATGATAAGCAATTGTCATAGGCTTCAGATTTTCTGGGTATGTGTACAAAGTGCTCTTTTTTTTTTTTAAAAAAAAAAAAATCAATGCACTGAAGTGTATGCTTTGAAGCTGACTTTGGTTTTTCATTCTGCAGGTCCTTGATTCAATATGTGATGAAGGACTTCAGGCTGTAGCTGCATCATGCAAGGAACTCCGCGAGCTTCGGGTTTTCCCTATTGATGCTCGGGAGGATAGTGAGGGCCCTGTTTCTGAAGTTGGTCTTCAAGCAATATCAGAAGGTTGTAGAAAGCTTCAGTCTATTTTGTATTTTTGTCAACGGATGACAAATGAAGCTGTCATTGCCATGTCAAAGAATTGCCCAGATCTTGTGGTGTTCCGTCTTTGTATAATGGGACGCCACAGACCTGATCATATCACTGGAGAACCTATGGATGAAGGATTTGGAGCTATTGTCATGAATTGTAAGAAACTCACTCGGCTTGCAACATCAGGTTTATTGACTGATAGAGCTTTCAGTTATATTGGAAAATATGGGAAAATAGTGAGAACCCTGTCTGTTGCTTTTGCTGGTAACAGTGACATGGGGCTGAAGTATGTGCTTGAGGGCTGCCCCAGATTGCAGAAGCTTGAGATAAGAGATAGTCCATTTGGCGACACTGCCCTGCTTTCTGGTCTACACCACTATTACAACATGAGATTCCTTTGGATGTCTTCTTGCAAGTTAACTCGTGGTGGATGTCAGCAGATAGCTCGAACATTGCCGCATTTGGTGGTGGAAGTGATTAATCATGAATTTGGTGATGACATGGGTAATTTTGTTGATACATTGTACATGTATCGGTCTCTTGAAGGGCCAAGAGATGATGCACCAAAGTTTGTTTCTATCTTGTAGGCATTTCGCCGCTGGAAGTTGTATCAGATGTTCATATGTTGGTTATTGGAGACAAGCTGCAACCTTTTTTCTTTTGCGGGAATGTTGAATTCGGTAAGGACCATTTACGGGATCCCACAAGGAGGTCTACATAATTCTTATAGAGAAAGTTGAGCAAAACAACTTTTATTCATGTCCAGTGATGTTGCTAATGGCATTCGAAGCAGAAGCTCAATGACGGACCACAATTTTTTTTTTCTTTCTTTTGGTTCTTTAAGAGGACTTGATCAAGGAGGGGCCGATGCTGTAATGCAGATGATAGATCTGTGTGTAATGATTAGACCAATGAATCTTGTATCGGTAAGCGTCTAAATTTTATATTTCTTTTTGGTTTCATATTCATTTGATCATAAAGGAGATGGCTGCAAGAGAAAAGGGATGGGGGTATCAAAGGTACATAAAGAAAAAAAAAATGCAATGGGACAAAATGGGGTATCCTTTGGCATGAAGAAATCAAAGATGAGTTGAAATGATGTAGATTTAGAAAGGTGAACTTGAGGAAGTTTTCTTGTCACCATAACACTATCAGCTGAGGAGAAATTGAGAGCAAAAGCATTCAACTCTCTAGAAGAAGTTAGCCAATGTTATTTTTGATTCAGGTGGTAGCTAGTCTGTGAGCTGTAGCTTGTGAGAACTAAATGCCCAGATTGGTACATCTCGCACTTTCTCTTTCTCTTTCTCAACGTTTGTTTTCTTGAGATGTGATGTTGTAGCACCTGACTGTTGAATTTATTACTGTTATTGTTAGCCAATGTTGAGCTGGGTAATAAATGCCAAATATATTCATATGAATATGACTATGTGAGACTGTCTTTCATTTGCCTGCCTTTTTTTTAAAAAAAATTAATTAATTAATATCTATTTTGTATTTCCTTGAATATGGAATGATCAAATTGATAGCTAGGGCCATTAATTATGTGTGGAAGGTGTTAGTGCAAGTACATGTTGCCGGCCCCCCTATAGTCTTATAAGAGAATCTCAATTGTTAAGCGTATGGTGTTGGATGGTATGGATGGATACGATCATTTCTCATATCTTCAATTATGTTCATAATTAGTCTTATTGAATTAGAATTAGCAGCTAAATTAGTATGTGCTGGTGTGCTTCTATTCTGTAGTTGTGTTGTGGGTATGACCAATTATTTGACGATTTGTCACACCCTGTGTTTGTGTTATAAAGCAGCCAAGTCCATCAATGTTTTGTGTCCTCTTATTTCTCTCTGATTATTAGAAGAGAAATATATTTGCTGCCTTATTTGTTGGTATTCTCTGGTAGAAGGGTAAAAGCAAACTTATCATCAAAATGGGATCTGACTGTGCAATTGAATAACTAATGGGAAGCAAAGCTTAGGCTTTATTTCTTGTCTATATATCTATCCATTTTTATTATTTATTTATGTGGGCGTAGTAAAACTAATGGAAAAAAGAAGTCGTCCTAGTGTGTAATATTTTTTCTTTTACACATATGCCTATTGCCAAATGGCTATATACTTTGATGCATCATTCATTTGACTGCATAAAGTACTAGTTGGCAATGGGTTTTTTGGTAAATTAGGAGAACAGTGTATATATGTGTTTGTTTCTTGTTTGTGGGTTCAACAAAAAAGATAAGCTGAACAAAAAAAAAGAAGAAAGAAAGAGCATTTGTATCTCTGTAGTGTACTACTTTTACTAGTAGTACAATAGGATCAGCTTAACCAATCCAATGTTGGTCATTTTGGTTATGGTGGGAACAGTACTATCGCAAAGAAAGGAATGGTAGCCTCTGCTTTTCTTTTGTTTTGTTTTCTTTCTTTCATTATATTATTATATCTATCTGTCTGTTAAGTGTTGATCTCTTCTCTTCTCCTCTTTTGAATATGCTTTTTGAGCAAATGTAAATGGGAGCTTAGCTTGTCCCCAGAGAAAAAGGTGACATGAAAAAAACTGATAATGACCTTGCAGAAAAGGGCCAGGAAGAGATTAGCATCATTTAAAAATTAAAAAATAAAAAAAATAAAAAAAATGGCCCTTAGGAATTGTGCTTCCCTCTCTCTTTCTCTCTCTTTCTCTCTCTGCCTACTCTTGGCCTTGATAGACCTACCTTACCGACTAGATATGTCTTATCCATCTATCATTTTAAAGAGAGACTTTCATTTTAATTGAATGGTCATGATTTGATTAACCCACATCACACCCTCCCATCCATTTTGGTTAAGCACATGCCTTCCACTGTTTGCAGATTCATATTATTATTTTTATTTAATTTTTATATGTTACAAGCACCAAAGTTTTTATTTTTATTTTTATATTAAGCTTTAGTTCTTCTTCACTGTGCTCTTTCTTTGCTGGATGCCCATCTCAAAGATCATGTCCCACCACTTGATCAATCAATTTGTGAGCCACGTGTACGGTATGAGAGGTGGGATACATTAATGTCTTTACACTACAAATAATATAATAAAACTTATATGTGTAATCGTATGATCATGCACCATTTGTTTGTGAAAGAAATTAATAATGAAAGGACTAAGAGGCTTATTTATGACAAAAAGAAGCTTTCGCATTTCTGACATATACCAAGAGTTCATCTCATGCATTTTCCCTCGCCATTGAGAAGGAGGATGAAAGTCTTGAATCTGCATGTGTATATTATATTTCTATATGATTAATTTAATTTTTAATTAATTTTTAAAATTTTTAATTCATCTCCTTAAAACTAATTTTTATAAATAATTTTAAATGTTAATGTTGTTTAATTAATTTTCATCTTATAAATATAAAAGATAAATAAAAATTTTTTAATTAAAATATATTTTATAAAAGATATAATCAGTTATTTCCTGAAAATAAAAAATTATTAAAATTTTTTTTTCTCCTATTAATTTTAATCGTACAAATATATTTTTTTTCATCCCTAACCGGCGGGGTTGAGGTGATGGAGTGGGGGTGGAGATTAAGAAAAAGTCATCGGTGAAGTCTTAAATAAAAATAGTGGTTTTCCATAAATTTTGTCTGTTAAGCACATTCATGGCTGAACTAAGCACGAGGTCAACCACTTAAGTATGCACTCTCGCACTGCTCCACTTTATTAATTTTTTCCTCCAAATATACACAGTTTATTATTTTTATATTATACTATAATTTATCTTGATTTAAAATAAAGGATAAATATAAATAGATAAAATATAAACAGATAGAAAAAAATATTTTTGATTTTTATATATCATTTAAGTGATTATTAGAATGAAAATTTGAATTTAAAATTTAAATTTCATTCTCTTTCATCATTTATTATATGTAAATTTTCAAGATAAGAATTAGTAGTATACATTTCAAGTTTTCAACAAATACTTTTATATTTCTAAGAAAAGCAAAATATTATAGAGGAAATTGCCACAGAAAATAGGGCTGCAGAAAAAACTGAACTAATAAAAAAATAACCGAATTCAACATAATTTGATGAATTTGATTTAGATTGAAATTTCAATTTGATTCATTTATTTTTTGAAAATTTTGATTTATTCAATTAGGTTTAATTTTCCTTAAAAAATAATTAAAATAACTGAATCGACTGAAATATATATATATATATATATATATATTGTTGAAAAAAATGAAAAAACTGAATAATCGAATCGAAATATATTAATTCAATTCGATTAATTTTAAAAAAAATTTAATTTAATTTGATTCGATTCGATTCTAAATATGACGTCATGCAAAATATAAAAATTTCTTCGAATTGGATGGTCGTAAACTGATGTGATGAATTTCAAAATTTTCGAGTCAATTAGAGTTTAGTAAGTCAGTATCTAATAAATCTAAATGTAATGCCATATGATGTGTATATGTTATATGAAATCGGATCAGAAAGTCGTAAATTGATATGATGAATTTCAAAAGTCTCGAGTCAATTAGGGCATGATGAGTCGGTTCCAGATATATCTAAGCGTGATGTTATATTTAAGCATAATATCATGCAAATTATAAAAATTTTATAAAATCAAATCGAATGATCGTAAATTAATGTGATGAATTTTAAAATTCTCGAGTTAATTAGAGTTTAATGAGTCGGTACTAGATAAGTCTAAGTGTAATGTCATGCAAATTATAAAAATTTCATAAAATCAGATCGAATAATTATAAATTAATGTGATAGATTTTAAAAGTCTCGAGTCAATTAGGATAAGGTGAATTGCTATAGGATAGGTTTAAGTGTAATGCTATATAAATTATAGAAATTTCATGAAATCAAATCGAATATTTGTAAATTGATATGATGAATTTCAAAAGTCTCGAGTTATTTATGACACAGTGAATCAATATCGAATAAATCTAAGTGTAATGTCATACAAATCATAGAAATTTCATGAAATCGGATTGAATGGTCATAAATTGATTAATCAATTTCAAAATTTTTGAGTCAACTAGAGCTCAGTGAGTTGGTACCGGATAGGTCTAAGCAGTGTTCTTAGACCCGAACCGATTAGAGAATCGATAAAAATAGAAGGTCATAAATTTAACTGAAATCGAATCGATTAAATGGGATAAAATAAAAAATAATTAAATTTAATATTATATAATAAAAAAAACATATATTAATCTGTTTTTTATCATACAATAAAAAATAATCTAATTAAATTTAAAATAGTAATATAATAATAACTAGTTCTTATAAAAATGAAAATTATCACAATTAATATTATATAAAATTATAAAAAAAATTATTTCATATATTATTATATGAAAAAAATTCAACCCATGCATTATACTAATTTTTTAATATTTAGATAGTTTATCATAAAAATATTTAACAAGAGTTAAATCATAATTAAATTAAATATGTAATAAATATAAGATATATTATAATTATATTACATATTAAAAATATAAAAAATAAAAATATATTTATATAAAATAAATAAATTAATATACCTTAATTAACAAGTATATTAAATAATAATTAAAATAAAATTTCATATCACAAAAATATATATATTTATATTTTAAGTTACATTAATTTTACTGGGTTTAATTATTTTAAAAAGCTAATAATATAATTTATTAATTAATTAAATTATTTAATAATTATAAATATTAAACTTAAGAAAATATTAATAAAACTTGCCCTTAGCACAATTAAAAAAAATCTTAGAACACCTTTGAAATGTCTTGATTTTGAATCTTTGTGAGCACAAAGATTTATTAAAAAATTTCAAAAAATAAATGACGTTATTTTAATTAAAAATTAAAAATTAAAAATAAAAACTGACCTGCTCAACTCAGAAAAATTAATCATGTTCGTTCAATTCATTGGTTACCTGGTCTAGTCATCAATTTTTTGGCCAATTTTTATGGGTCAGGTAAAAGGATATGGACCGAACTGACCGCTCAATTGGTTTCTAATTTTTCGGTCGAAGGCCGATTCGATATGAATTTATTAATACTGGATCTAAGTGTAATGCCATGCAAATAATAAAAATTTTATAAAATCATATCGGTTAGTGGTAAATTGATGTGATAAATTTGAAAAGTCTCAAGTCAATTAGGGCAAGATGAGTTGACACCGAATAGGTCTAAGTTTAATGTCATGTAAATTATAGAAATTTTATAAAATCGAATCGGATAGTTATAAATTAATATGATAGATTTTAAAAGTTTTGAGTTAATTAGAGTACAGTGAATCGGTATCGAATATATTTAAATGTAATGCTATGCAAATTATAGAAATTTCATGAAATTGAATCAGATTATCATAAATTGATGTTATAAATTTCAAAATTTTAAAATTAACATTGCGATATTTTTAAACAAATTTCTAAGCACGTGTGAGAGAAAGGTTTCCCATGATATGAACTCTTTATATGTGACAAGAGAAGCAAAAGCAATTTATTTTCAATTATATTTTTATATATCCTTGTTAAGTTTAATAATTAAAATTATGAAATTATTATTATTATTATTATTATTATTTTATACTTTTAATATTTAGTGTTATTATATGAAATCAAATAACTACAGTAATTTGAGAATTAGTTCTTTAAAAAAAATTGTTGATGTGGGTCCAGAGTTAAGGTATTATGAGCATTTGAGGTTTTTAAACTGTTTGGGAGGAAAATTAGCATGATTGATACCTGGCTACGAGTGATTATCATTCTCCGGTTGCACAATCATTTTTTATGTGTTGGTAATTAATAATATTTAATAAGATTTTTAATCTGTTTAGGAGGGAAGGAAGCTGAATTTTGAAACACAAACTATTAGTGTAAAGCAGGAGAGAAATCAATTAATTTGATTTGAATCGAATTAAAATTTTTAAAAATTAAATTAATCGAACTGAAAATTTTAAAAATCAAATCAACAAAATTTTTGAGTTGAATTGAATCAAATTGAATCGAGATTTTTAAAACTAATTTAATCAAACTAGAACAACATATTTCAGTTCTGATTATTCAGTTATTTTATTTTATTTTCAATAAAATAATTATATAATTATTAAAAAATATATATAAATATTTCAGTTGGTTCAATTATTTTAAATTTTTTGAAAAAAATCAAACTAAATTTAATAGACCAAATTTATAAAAAATAAATCGAATAAAACCAAAATTTGAATCAAATTGAATCGACTCAATCAAATTAGGATCAATTCAATTTTTATTGGTTTGATTTTTTGCTCACTCTAGGTAGATTTGGCACCATTTTTGGATGAAATTATCGCCCAAATGTATGAAGGTTATAAGTGTACTTTCTTTGATGAAAGATCATTTAATACAGTTCAACAAATTAAAATTTATAGTATCCGAGAATTTTATCTAGATGGATTCTATCTATATAGCATTGTCCTAAAATAAAATATTATTATTATTTATTGCATTGCAGTACCCTTTTCCTTGCAATTTTTCCAGGGTTGATCTTATTGCTTTCTGCATTTGAACTTCTATGTTTTTTTTTTTTTTTTTTTTTTTTTTTTTTTTAAATTTGCAGCACAATTTTATTTTCTTAATGTACAGGTGAAGGCAAATGATTTCTTAACAGGCTTAGATAAGAATAAAGTCTTGAAATCAAGAGATTTCATATAAATGTAAAAATTATTATGTAAGATGAGGGTATAATATTTGATTTATATTGAGATATTTTATGTGTGATTAGAGTCAAGACACACTACATGTATATTAGTTGTGCCCCTTTGAATTAGATTAAAATTAACACTAATGGGGCAGTTAAAGGAAATGGAAATGCGGCAGCAAGAAGCAAATTTAGGGACGCACAGAACATATGGATTGGTGGTTTTGTGCACAATTTGGTCATCGAAGCAGAATTATGAGGCATCACATCAGGTCTCTAATTAGCTTGGCAAAAAAGATTATGGTAAATCATTCTTGAAGTGGATGTTAGTGTCCCTCTTGTTCTGCTGCAAAATGGTAACTCTTCTAGCCCTTGCCATTTTGAATGACATCAAGGCTTTGGTAAATAGAGATTGGACTGTTCATTTTGTAAATGTCTACAGGAAAACAAATTTGTAACTGATTACATGGTAAACTTGGCGTTTTCTTGCCAATTTGGCTTACAGGAAATAAGAGTCATTCTTATGGGTATGACAATTGTTACAGTTTGATATCTTGGGTATTGAGAGGAGTAGAGCTTGTTTTGAGTCTTAATTTTATTTTGTTTTGCACTTCTAGCCCCTTTTAAACATTAAAAAAAAAAAAAAAAAAAGTGAAGACACACTCAGATATATTTACATTTATGTGAATAGCAAGAATATGCTATACACTTATCCTATTTAATAATTTCTAATATATATATAAATGAGAGTAATGTTTCAAAATTTTTATTTTTAATATAAGAAAATATCACTCCAAATTAAAATAATCTTATATTTTTTTACTAGAGTAAAATTTTTATTTTTTTTATAAAAAATGAGATTATTTAAAAATAAAGATTAAAATTATTTTTTTTATTATTGAGAAAAGTATCACATATCGAACAATAAAAAAAAAATAAAAAATTTATAAGTGAGTGTATGTTGGACCTAATACAAGTTAATTAATTTGTACAAGTGGATTCCAACACTTGCTCACTTATAAATTCATTTTTATATAGGTTCATGAATTTTATTGTGGTATTAGAATTTCATGTCTAAACGGGTTAGATTATGAAACCTATGTTCAAACCTCCTTATTTGTGGATTGATGATATGCCAATTCGGACCGAAGCTGAAAAAAGATGACAGCTAATTTATTTATGAGCAAGTGTCAACCAACTTTTTGATGTTAGGTCATGGGTCAAATTTGGTTGTACTTCAGAGAGAATATAAAAAGAGTATCTTATATCGAATAATGAGAAAATATATAAATAACTTATAAGTGAGTGAGTATTCGATTTTACATAAACCAATTGATTTTATATAAATGGATTTCAATACTTACTTATTTATAAATCCACATATGTATGTGCTCATGAACTTTAATATCATGAACTTTAATATTTATAATACGAGAAAATTGATATATGTTGTCATGTAATTGTCAAATAATAATAAAATAAAAAATAATTTGGCATCAATTAATTTGGAAGGATTTGGCAAATTTAAATTTTACCAAATGGGATGTATGACTAACTTGTATCTAACAAGGTTGTTTTATCTCACTATAGGATCACAAGTGAAGACAACGATACATAACTAATTCTTTTGGAAAATATGGGCATAACAATCATATACAAACAAAAGCACATTTTGACACAAAACCTAATTCTTTTGACTTATATTATTTTACTCCCTCTGTTTTTTTATATGCCGTTTAAAATTTTACACACATATTAAAATATATATTAAAACACTTATTAATTAAATTTAAAATAACTTATTTAACCTAATCTTAAATTAAGTTATTATATTCTAATTAAATATTATAAAAATAAAATAGAAAAAAGTAGATAAATATTATTTTAAAAATTTAAAATGATAATTAAAAATATAAATAAATAAATTTCTAAAATAACAAATAAAAAAATGAAGGAAATATTTCTTTAAATTTTTTAGGAAAAACATGTAAGAGAGCATCTTTTATTGTTAATTTGCATGAATTTGCTAAATTAAACAAATCCTATAAATACTGTACCTATGTAGCTAACATCAAAATTTCAAACTAAAACTCCCTCTTCTCAATAGTTGGAACTTGGACGTATTATTATTTTAATTATTAGAACTAGAATGCCAAGTTCTAATATAAACGTTAAAATTGAGATTATTATAAGAACTATATATTATTATCTTTATTTGAAAAAAATAGACTCAATTTTTTTTCGTTGGTCCATAATTATAATTAATTTTCTTTTTTTAAAGAATAGTTGATATGTTGGTTTATTAATATATCATTATTTAATATTTCACTACATCATATTTTATTAATAAATAATTAATTAAATAATAAACTAAACAACACATATATATTAAAATTAAATGAAATTTTATGAAAATTTGAAAACTAAATTTTTATAAATAGTGAGACTTAACATTAAATAAAATTTTATTAATAATGAAATTTTATTAATTTTGTATAATTAGTATTAAAAAATATAAATGAAGAGTATTTGTGATAAATATAAAATAAAAATTATTATTTTTTATAATATGTGTAAAAATAAAAGTGTGATTATTTTTTTCAAACCGAGTTAGTATATTATATTATCAAAGTTTCGTACCTCAAAGTTAGAGCGGCTGATATTGTTTGACAGAGAAAGATGCTTACTCTGCATGCGCCCATACAAGCACTTATACTTCCAAAGTATGGCCATCAATGCCAAAGAACAAGATAGGTTAATTAACTTCAAGAAAGACCAATGGTCGTCTAGCTCATGTTCAAACATAGCAGGAAATGAAACTTTAGGTGGCAATGCCTAGCATCATCTAAAATCCAATGCAAAATAAATCGAGTATTGGTGGATGTATTGTTAAGGATTGTGTTTTGAATTTGAAGAGAAAGAAAGTGCAATTAAAATTAGACATAAACATATTAGATAGCTTTGACCCGTTCGTCTAAAAAATCTTTCATTCAGAACATTATGCCAATGGGCAATGAGTTTTGTTAGAGCCTCAATTTCATAGCAAATTATATTTCAAAAGTAATTTTCATTAATTCCAATTAATATATATCAAATTTTATTAGTAACTACTTTGATGAAAAAAAAAAGAAAAAAATAAGCTCAAATTAGGCATTCACTTTTCTAATTGTGTTTAAACTTAACTTTTAACTAATATTTTCAGAATCAGACTGATTAAAAAATTAATAAAAATAAAAAATTAAAGGGTCAAAAATTTGATCGAGATCGATCGGTTAAATCGAAAAAATTCGATATGTATATATAATTTGACATTTATTATATATATGATGAAAATAAATATAATTTGATATTTATTATTTTTGATTAAAAATAAAAAAAAATTAAAAAAAATTAAAAAAATTTGACCCGTTCAAATAAGAAAAATAGGTTCGATTCGACTGGTTCACAAATTAATTGGTCAATTCACCCGTTTTTTAACTGATTTTTGGGGGAAAGATTTTTAAGACTGACTGAACCGATTCTTAATTTAATTCCTAATTTTTTCGATTCAATAATTCAATTTGATTTTGACAACCATGCTCTTAACATTTGAAAATTGGTTCCACCAAATCCAAAATTAACTTTTACTGGTAAATTAGTCATTGGATATAATTTTTTTTTTTAAAAAATAAATTTATATGTTTAAAAATAAAAAAATTTCTTAATAAAAAAGAGCAAATTTATATCTTAAAAATAGATCAAACCAACTTACAATTTGAGAAAATTGAGAAAAATAAAAGAAAATTTTATTTATTTGGTAGAAAAATTGAGGAATCTGCCTAAGGAATACATAAAGTAATTGAAAAAGATGAGAAACTTTATAATTTTTTATTATTTAAAAATAAAAAATAAAAAATATATTCCCTCCATCCAAAAAAAAAAAAAAAAACTCACTTTACATCTGTTTTAAATTATAGACCATTTTCCTCCTATGGGGTTTTAACAAATCAATTGAATTTTTGGAAATAAACTCCACTTGCCAGTTTTGTTTTGTTTTTTTTTTTTTTTAAAAAAATCTTTTTGGAAGCTAAAGAGTGATTTTGAAAAAAATGTTAAAGTGATTTTGAAAAAAATGCCAAACACTCAAATATCATATATCACTTAAAAAATAATGATGCATTGTAGTATTTTCCATCAGGTAATGGGTTTTGAATCCTGAAATTAAGGATTCTAACACTCATATAATATGGGTGTTTGAATCCATGTATTCAAAATTTATTAATCTCGAAAATCACTTAAATTTAAGTGATTTTAAATATTTGGCTTAATAAATCATTAATGAATTTTGATCTTAAAAATAAAATTTAGCCTTCCAATTGAGATTTTTTTAAACATTATTTTGATTCTTTTGAGAAAATGAATTTTGGTAAAATCACTTTTGTGAACTAATAATTTTTTATTCATCAAATTTTGAGGAATAATATTTTTTTATTCATTAAAATTACTTTTGCAGAATTGAATCCAAACATATGTTTGACAATCCAATTAAAAATTTCAAAATTAAGTTGTAGAAAAAAGTATAGAATTTTCAAGTCAATCAATACTTTTTTAGTATTTGACACGATAAACTAAATCAAAATTTTGAAATATTTCAATTGAGTTATTTTATAAATAAATTAGTGTTTATTTTCATATGAGTTTTCAATAGTTTTTTTATGAAAAATATTTTCATAAAATTTTATTTTAATAAAATTTTAATTTGACAATAAAATTTTAATTTAATAATTAGATGGTGAAACATTCTCAATATATATAATTATTAGAGTATTGAAAGACAAAGTACCATTTGCGCTCTCTAACAAGTTTTAATATAGTGAAATTATTTGAGGAGCAAGTATAAATATTTGAATTCTATGATAAAAAGTACCAAGTAAGAGTAATGCAAAAAATCTAAGACGTGGGAGGTCCTCTCTCTCTCTCCGTTTTTATCTGTTTGATAGGACAGACCATTATCACTTGCGTCAACACGGATACAACCCCACTACTTTTTTTTTCCTCCATTTAAAAGGTTCTACACCCTAAGCCTCTAGAGTTGTAGCAATTCCTGATAATGATTCCAACAACAGAGCGCATCTTCCTCACTCTGATCCTTTCCCTCCAAACACTGACAATCCGTGAAAGATTTTTTTTTTAACAAAAATAAATTTTGCATAGCATCGAATGATTGTTTTATAATCAAGAAAGTTATAAATCCAAACCTTGAAAACTCATTTTATTTTTTAAAAATTACTAGAAATACATTTGAGTATATTTTGTTTATTTTTTAAAAAATTACTAGAAATACATTTGAGTATATTTTGTTATTATTTTTAAATTTTTATTTATTAGTGAATATAGCATCAGCAAAACATTTTTTTAAATAAAAAAAAAAGAAAGAAAAACAAAAGAGCAAAAATAGAAACATGGAATGTAATGGTATTTACTTTTGTGGAGTAGTAGCTTTATACAATTTATCCCAAAATATTTGCAAAATTTATTCTTGAAATCCTCAGAAAATGCGACTTGAAGGAATATGTGTATTTTATTTTATTCTTTAAATTTCAGGGAATACGCTTGACAATGATACTTGTGAGGGAGAGAAGTAATGATAGGCCTAAAGCAAAGGCATCAAGATAGAGTGAGTGAAGGGCTTTCTATGAGGACATTCTACAAGGCATCTCAACTTGTTCTGAAGACGTGGCCACTAACTAAATATTTGGTCAACCTCCATCAGTGATTGTTCCTGGTCTCTTCTTCATCTATGGTGAATGTTTTGTCTCTGAGTCAAAAGAAAACGATTCTTAATGTTTTGTCTCAGAGTCAAAAGAAAACGATTCCTTAACCTCTTCTTCCAATGCTTAGGACTCGGTGAATTTGATTTTTGATCAAACAGCTGTACCCACTCAGGGTGGGAGGGGATATTAAAAACGCACCACACTGAAAACATTATCAATAGAATCTACTAATCATTTATCCTATACAACTCAAAAGGTTTCCCCCACCTCTAGTTCTTGGATGGATCTCTAGTGTGATGCTTAATTACAAGAAAGGAACAGGAATTCTAAGACCCCCTGAGATGTTTGATATTCCACTCACTCAGCCACCCAACCCCTCCTTTGAAAAGAAAAATGGGGTGGTCACCTTAGCATCAAATAAAAGAAATTGGCCTTTCAGAAAAGAAAAGTAGTGTGTCAGAATTCGGCTTCGGCTTGGTCAAAAGAACCTCCTGATATTTTTTTTTCACGGTGGAGCCCGGTTTTGATCAGGATCAACCTCCTCCAACCAAAACCAAAGTTTTCTTCCTTTATCTAATACCATCAACAACAATCCATTCAGCAAACCTCCAAACTGCATGACATGCTTGCACTGATTTGAAGACACTTTTGCATAAAGGACTCCTAATTTTTTCCCTTTTACCTTTCTCACACATAAAATAAGGAAAACTAGGACTAGACCATGGATCAAAAACAAATTTCCTGAGTTACATATACAACACCATCGTAATAATACTTTAAATAATGGAATTCAAATATATTGTAATCAATTTCTATCTCAAGGCTTAACCATGAGGATGCAATTTAGGGAAACTTGTAAGATCCAGCAATAAAGAGGCTTACCATTATAACTGTCGCAAATTCTCTACATTTGAGCATTCCGGCCATTTTGACTTTAATGCAACTGCTGCCAAACTTGTACTTCTCTTGTAAAATTTTAATGAAGAGGATTTTTTAAGATTTTGAAGGCTTGATGGCTCATACAACACTGTAAAAGCTGTAACCTCTATGCCAAACAAAAGAAATGGCATGACTTGTTAACTTAGGGTGAAGTTCGAAACCTGTTGATCTTGTGGGAAATAACAAAGTCGAGAATTGGAAGACAACCAGAGCAGGGAATGAATGGTCAACAAGGTTACGTTCAGGAAAGGTGTCCATAATATAAACAATTAAGTTACACGCTAACATGGGCAATAACATCCAGTAAGAAAGATAATGACTAAATTTTTAAGCCAATAGAACTTTTGATATATTAAGAATAGTTAAAACCATTTCTTTGCAATCATGTGTAAAATCATTATACCTGCAGGCTGTAGACAAATAATAGCAGAAGCAACAGCCTACACTATGCCATCTACAATTTTTGGCATGTTATGTTCTTGTACTAATGATTCACTGGTCATAATTCATAACCGATCTTTCGACAAATTGCAATTCCAAACCCAACCCCCTCCACCCATGCTATTTACTTAAAAATTTATACCTGCCAAATGTCATAATTATAATCATATTTCAGTCATTGTGCTTCCTCATTGAGTTACATTTTATTAGACATATGGCACATATGCTCTCCCCAAATGTTGCCAACACATCAAATAAAGACTTCTGCGTGTACGTGAGAGAGATAGCATCAAAAATGCACTCAGCTAATTAAACGAAGAATGCGAACACACAGCAGCAGGTAGTGAAATACCATGAAAGGTGAACTTCACAATGAAGAAGCTGAAAATAGTAGTCGGCGAGACAACCACACAAATCATCCAGTCTTGTTTCCCATTGATCTCTCGAGGGATTTATTGCAACCTGGAAACAAAGCATACATTAGCAATGTGGCCAAAACATCTCTTCCTGGCTGTAAGCCCCATTTCCCATATCCCATTTTAAAAAATTTATAAGAAATTACATCCACTGAATATCCTGTTCAAAACATCCCCGTTATTTATCATAACAATTATATATATATATTTTTGCTTGCACAAGGAAGCCAAATGGGCCTAACTTCTAAGCACTTTGGGCTACACAATATGGAGTAGTCCTCTCTGTTTTATAATTCTCACCATTTTGGTGAAAACTCCTCTATAATGGACCAATCTGGCTAGGCCTCATTGGCAATGACACTTTTTTTTTTGAGAACTATCTTTGTAATTCCTAGTAAAATGACTAGCACAATATCTCTACAACATTGTAGCTAAAACAAGCATTCAGTTAATAAAAAGTACAAGATGCATATGATGAAGTGTGACTTCTATAGATCACGCTTTAGATCGATATTTTCTACAAGCAACTCGGATAAACAACAGAAGAGAGAGGAGGAACTTCCAAAGCCACATTGAACTGCATAAGTTGGGTCATTACGAAACAAATGTAACACAGAAGTAGTAGTCATGGTCATAAATAAAATAAGTTGCATGTATGATGTCCACACAACCATAAAGGTAAATATACAAGGATCTGACAGAACTCAACCAGTGGTTCCGGATCTGAGTTGACCTACATTATATTACCTCATGTTTCACACAATATGATAAATCAAGCCTCCAAAAGCTAAGATACGCCATTTTGGCAATTGATTTGAAATGACCAAAGCTGTTCCATTCAATATTTACAGGCAATATAATGTAGATATTAAAGCAGGAGTAATGGACGAAAATAACCTGTCGTGCAAGCAAGACTGCTGTCCTTGCCAAAACTCAAAATGTTCCGGTTTAAGCCTGTATTCTCCCCAGCATTTAGGTTTTGGGATCAAACTTCTGCACTCAGAAGAACGGACCAAAGGATAGGGGGAGATTTTTATCATATGCATCTTGTACCAAAATGTCAGGCTTACTTGTGAAACATAACTGTGAAAATTTATCAAAGTTTTTTAGAGCTACACAAGCTTTCAGAATAAGTTTGAGTTAGAAAAAAAAAAAAAAAAAGATGACTAATGTCCATTACAAACATACCAACATGTCAGGTTTAATTCCTTCACCACCATCATCACCTTCTTCAACATGCCATCCAGATGGAATATCCACGGAGAAAATAACTGAAAACTTTTAGCGAGTCTCATTGCACTTATGCAAGTAGACCAACTTCTGAATTAGATCATCAAAAGGTGTCCTTGGGCACCTGAATATTAGATAATGTTGAAGTTAGAAAATAAATATAAATGAGGTTTCAGCAGTAAAAAATTTTCATATTTAGATATATTACATATGTTAGCCAGACATATTATCGATCCTGACCCATTAAAAGAACTCAGACCAGGCAGCTGTGCTCTGAAGAGTTTGCACAAGCTAAATAAAATCACAAGATCCTATTAAACCATTGTCTAACAACTTGAAAAAACTTGAGTGCTAAAATCACAAGAAAATATCTCCTCAATTATTTGCATTTAATACTCTGTATACTTGAATATCTTTCAGGACAATGAATAAGAATAATCTTAACTTGTCAAAGTATGCATGTAGATGGACTGAAGACAGTTATGGAGAAGGCCCGTGAAATTTTGAGTAAACAGCATGCATAGACTTGCACAAAAGCAAACAACAGAAAAAAGAGAAATTATCATGGAATGAGAACCCAAACATTGCATCAGCTATAATGTCAAAGTCCTTTGACAAGTCCGAAGGCAGATCTCCCTGCCAAGAACGGGACTGAGAGTGATTCCAACTACAAAACTCTAAAATCAAACAAGAAATCTGATAAACTGTAGCATTGAGTGGTTCAAGTACATTTCAACTTGTGACCACTCCACACCTGAGTAACGAAACCAATATAAAGAGGTTTGGCAGAATATTTCGGATAACAAACAAATGGTTTGTATCCAAAGTGATGCAGATGACGAACTGCTACCAAACCATCACCGCCATTATTCCCAGGACCGCAAATGTCAAGAACATGATTAAACTCGCTTGGTTTGTATACCTGCTAAAAGATTTAATTTTAAAAAGGAAACCATAATTAAGTCCATAATTCCTATGACACATCGAATTTTCTTAAATAGTCTGTGTTGGAGTAGAAAGAAGCTGATGCAGTTGGAATGCAGAGAATGAAAACTTTAACAATAAAGGGAGGCAATCAAATGAAGAGGAGGTTTAATCTTTTTATTTATGAATGAAAAGAGAACACATTCAAAATCAGACTGCAGATACATTAATTCAAAACTGAATAAATAGCCTAAGCCATAACTAAATTTCCTAGAAAATGTAAACAGTGAAGTTATTAATATCTGCTGGAATCTTGGAACCTCAACTGTAGCTTCCTATAATCTTGGAGCTTCCTGAAA
>CANXYC010114849.1:0-10341 GCA_948193065.1 Aleurites moluccanus | reverse complement strand
TCTAGATCACTCTTAAGCATCTCAAGTCTAAGGACATTTGCACATTTCCATACAGAGATAAGTCATTAACATTGTTTAGATTTCCATATGACTATCTCCTGCGATCACTCCGATGTACTTACTACTCCTAGTAAGCATCCATATGCTATACTCAAATATCTAAATGTTTGCATCTTTATGAGATCAGATGATTTGATAAAATCAAATAGTATATGCATATGCTAGTCTTTCCAAATCAATAATGTCCATTCTCATTGATTCTATGACTAGGTAAATTTAGGTTAAAACATAATTACACATGATAAGCATCTCACTATCATGATCATATCATGAATGCCTTCATGTTATATTTATACCATGGACTTTATTAAACAGTTACATAATATTACTCTAAACAATAATAAGTACTGATTAATAAATAATGCCCTTTTATTGATATATATATTTCTAAAAACATCATTACAATGATTGTTTTTAGAGCACCTACACAAACATAATAGCGAAAATTGATCCGTCGGAGTTACAGAATAACTCTAAAACTATTTTTATAAATAAGTGTAAATTAAAATAAGCCTATTGATTCCCCACTTTGAATTTAAATTCTGACAGAATTGTCAGAATAAATTACAAAAGAAATTGGGGTCAAAACCTAATTACTTGGAAACTTAAGAACTAAAATGTAATTTGCCAATTGATTTTTATATATAAGCCAACACTTAGAACAATTTGCTATCTTCTTCTTCTTCTTCTTTCTCCTTGTCCGAACCACCGTTTCTTCTTCTTCTCCATTTCTACTTCAAATTTTCCACCAAAATTCTTAAGAAGAATCATAGAAAAGTTAAGTTTCAACCTAGTTTTATTATTTCCCTCCATTAATTTGCTTGGAAGAACAAAGGAATTCAAGGAATATTGGCATATAGATTTAGGCCACTTCATCACTTCAAGGTGAGAAATTTGTTTGTTCAATTTTATGGTTTATTTAGATGAATTTGATGATGAATTGAATGGGTTTTAGGTTAGATTGCATCAATTGATGCATTTTGATAGAAATGCCTAGTTTTTCTAACCTAAATGAAGTTGTATGAATGAGCTTGATGAATTAGAGTTAGTTTGTGTTAATTGATATTAGAATATGTTAATTGGAGACCATTAGGTAACTAATATGTGGTTATTTTGGTGTAGAACATAAGGAAGAACAAAGTTGCCCTATTTGCCTTCTATGAAGATTTATGGTGGAAATCAAGTTTCTAAGGCAATTGGAATCTTTAAGTGAGTCTTATATGCATCAAATAACATGCCTAATACCTTAGATTGAACATTGGAAACCATTCTTGAATTTCTTGTTTTGGCCGAATTCCTTACACTATTCATGCTTTTGAATTTTTCTTAGTTTTCCTTTGAAATTCTATGCCATTTTGATTCATTTCATGTTGTTTAATCTTGGATATTTGATACCTAATGTGTTGCCTACAATGTGGTTTGTTTGTAGGTTGAATGGGTATGCCAAATTTGCACCCAAACCTAACCTATTGGCTTGCCATTTTGTGCCCACCAAGTGTTTGATAAAATGCCTAGTTGTTTTTGCCTTGGCCTATTGCTTTGTATTCCATAGGCCTACTGTTTGAATGCCATCATCGCCAGCGACATTGGCATGCCAATTGGCCTACCGATTTTCTATGCCGAACTAACTTTTGTTCCATACTTTCGTTGTTTACTATACCACTTATCATTGATTGTATGACACATATTGCAATGCCATTGATTCTATTGCTAATTGATTTGATTGATATTGAGCTTATGGATATGGAGGATACCATTGTTGCATAATAGTGTCCATTGATATGTTCCTTTCTTATATTGATCCTAATGTGGCTTGACAGAGCTATCGATCTGACAGGGTAGTGGGAATATATTGTCGGCGATGTGCACATTGTATTAATGATACCCTAGCTGGGAAGGGTTATGGTCCTAGCCATAAGACCTGATCTGTCTTATGTTTACTGATATGGATATTACTGGAGACTGTATGATCACATATAGTAAATACTGATACTACTAGAGACTGTATGATTTCATATAGTCCATCCCTTTATCTGTCTTTCCATATTATACAAAGCCTATGATATACTTATTGACTATTCTATCACCTTCTGTTACTAATTTTGTAAATTGTTCACATTGAGATATTGACATCTTTGTTCCATCTATTAACCATTGTATTTCTTGGTGATGTATATAGATTCACTGAGTATCTTATATACTCACCTTTTGCTTGCTTACCTATTTCAGGAGAGGAGTAGACTGCAGAATCTCATCTTCTAATGTCCAGCAAATTTCTGCTCACTGTTGATATATGTAAATATTTTGAATTCTGTATTTTTGGTGTTCATAATCTAGCTACTCCATTGGGTATGTATGGGTTATTTAGAGTATGAACATGTATATATATATGATGATGACTTATGGTATTTAATGCTAATATGATATGTAATTATTGTTACAGCCAACTGCACCAGTTTACAGAAATAATTATAGAATGATAGAATAAAGGGTAACTAAGTAAAATGAATAATAAATTGATGGTTATAAATGATGCATGTGATACTGAGTTCTACGAGTGTCGGTCGCCATTGGCATCACCCATATCCTAGGACCATCGCAAACCAAAAATGGGTAAAGACAGAGGTGGTATCAGAGCTCTAGGTAACAGATACTAGAGTGTAGGTTATAGATAAATAGTACCCGAATTACAGAGGAATGGTGACTAAGTACAAAATGGGGTAGAATTAAGTAAACCATAGAGCATAGGATTTCCTTTGTCGTCTTTTGCTGTTATCGTCTGTTATATGTTAATATTCTATGTTTCTGTGATATTCTGAGTATATTTTTGTTTTTCCTGATAGATTATAGAGATGTCCGACGATAGGGATAGAGATACTCGGGAGGCAGAGGTAGCCTCTAATGAGTCATTGGTCAGAGAGTTCTTAGTTTCAGAGGGTCCATCCAGATCTCGACGGACTACAGAGGATACAAAGAGGGGTGATGATCCCTGGAGAGTTGAGATGATGAGGGGGATGATGGAGTTACGCAGGGAGTTAGTTGATTTGAGGCTGGAGCGTTAGAATGTACCGCCATCGCCAGTTCCAGTAGCAGTGCCCCCACCTATGGTATCAGAGGCAGTGCCAGTTGCATAGACTCCTGGGCAGCCAGTTAGGATTCATGAGGAGCCTGCTGTATAGGGAGGCCATAGAGTTATTAAGGAGGGTGGTGTATCTATGTTTAGCTTTCTAAAGCTAAACCTACTAGAGTTCAGGGGCGACAGAGGTAGTGACCCAGTAGATTTTCTGGAGGAGGTAGAGAAGGTAGTGAGGAGACTACTTTGTTCTGAGTTGAGAGCTGTTGAGTTGGTGGGATTGTTACTAAAAGGGAAGGCGTGGACTTGGTTTTCGAGGAGAATGGAGCCCAGGCTATATGGTGGGCACCCATCCTCATGGGCTGAGTTTCGACAGGGCTTGATAGATGAGTTTATTACAGAGGGGGTGAAGACACGTAATTTGGTTCGGTTTGAGTAGTTGGAGCAGAGGGATAAATCAGTTGAGGAGTATGCCGAGGAGTTCATCAGGTTGAATAGGTATGCTACTCATATTGTTTCGACTGAGGCTGATTTGATCAGCAGGTTTAGGAGGGGTTTACATATTACACTTCATAATGCTTTATTGGCTACAAAATTCACTTCTTTGACGATAGTTATTGATAAGGCTTCATAGATGGAAGAGAAGTATAAGATAGAGAGGGCAAAGAGGGACCAGAAAAGGAAATAAGGTCCAGGATCTCAGGTTAGAAGGGGTGAGAGCAGCTCCCAGCCTAGGCAGGTAGAACCAGTGCCTCAGTTTGATCAGAGATCTTCAGTTAGTAGTCAGAGGAGGAGAGTGTAGAGTAGGGGACCACCAGTTGTTCAGTTAGCACCTGCCTATTCACTGGGTTCTTCGAGACCAGCTGCACAGACATCCAGTATACCTAGTTATGGGTTTTATGGACAAAGGCATGGAGGGGAGTGTTGGAGACAGACTGGTGCTTGTTTGAGATGTGGTCAGCATGGCCACTATGCTAGTAGATGTCCTGTGAGGGGTGAGTAGCAGCCATCTACTACGATTTCTCAACCGACGGTACAGATGAGTCATAATATGGGCAGAGAGGCTTTAGGCATAGGCAGAGGCAGAGGAGGACAGGCTCCTAGTGGTAGTCAGGCCCCAGTTGGTAGGGGTCAAGGTAGAGTATTTACAGTTAATACCCAGAAGGCTCAGAGATTAGATAACGTGGTCACAGGTACTATTCTAATTTAGAATGAGATTACAGATGCTTTATTTGATTCGGGTGCTACTCATTCTTTTGTGTCACCACACTTTTCACCTAAATTGAATAAGGAAAGGAAACTATTAGATGTACCTTTGGTGATTGCTACTCCTATGGGTGAGAGTGTTGATGTGGATTATTTCTATCCTAACTGTGTGATTAAGATTGATGATAACATATTGCGTGCTAATCTGATTGAGTTGCCTATATTAGAGTTAGATGTTATTTTGGGTATGGATTGGCTTACGAGGCATCGGGTAGTTATCGATTGTTATCGGAAGTAGGTCAGGCTTCAGCCTGAGGAGCAGCCGGAGTTTGAGTTTCCGGGTGATATATGGGAGTTCAGGGTTAATCTTGTTTCTGCTATCCAGGCTAGGAGGATGATTGGGAAAGGTTGTTCAGCCTATTTAGCTCATATGATAGATATGCAGAAGTCTTCTGTATAGCTTGATCAGATATCGGTAGTTTAGGAGTTTCCTGATATGTTTCCTGAGGAGTTGCCAGAATTGCCTCAAGATAGGGAGATTGAGGTGCATGTAGGCACTGATCCTATATCCATTCCTCCATACATAATGGCTCCAGCTGAAATGAAGGAATTGAAGGTGCAGTTACAGGAGCTATTGGATAAAGGGTTCATTAGACTGAGTAGTTCTCCTTGGGGTGCACCGGTATTGTTTGTAAAGAAGAAGGATGGCTCTTAGAGGATGTGTATAGACTATAGGCAGCTGAACAAGGTCACAGTGAAGAACAAGTATCCATTGTCTCGGATAGATGACTTGTTTGATTAGCTACAGGGTGCTAGCCATTTTTCAAAGATTGATCTGAGGTCTGGGTATCACCAGTTGAAGATTAAGAAGGGTGATGTAACTAAGACTGATTTTCAGGACCCGATATAGGCATTATGAGTTCTTGGTGTTGTCATTCGGGTTGACCAATGCACCGGCTGCTTTTATGGATTTGATGAACAGGGTATTCAGGTCATTTTTGGATAAGTTTATCATTGTATTCATTGATGACATTCTTATCTACTCCAAAAGTGAGGAGGAGCATGTGGAGCATCTGAGGATTGTATTGCAGACACTTCGAGAGCATCAGTTGTATGCTAAGTTATCTAAATGCCAATTCTAGCTAACCAAAGTGTGTTTCCTTGGGCATGTGATATACAAGGATGGTATCAAGGTGGATCCTCAAAAGATTGAAGCGGTAGCGAATTGGCCTCAGCCTACCAGTGTTTCTGAAGTTCGCAGTTTTCTGGGTATGGCAGGGTATTACAAGAGGTTTGTGAAGGATTTCTCCAGGATTGCTGCTCCATTGACTAGGCTAATGCGGAAACAAGAGCGTTATCTATGGACTGATGAGTGTGAGCACAGTTTCCAGACTTTGAAGTCTTGCCTCACTAGTGCTCTAGTATTAGCATTGCCATCAGAGGGAGAGAAATTTACTGTGTATTGTGATGCTTCTCGGATTGGATTGGGGTGTGTACTGATATAGAATAGGAGAATGATTACTTATGCTTCTCGTCAGTTAAAGAAACATGAAGCGAAATATCTGACACATGATCTAGAGATTGCAGTTGTAGTATTTGCATTGAAGAATTGGAGGCACTACTTGTATGGATCAAAATGTGAGATATTTATTGATCATAAGAGTTTATAGTATATATTTCAGCAGAAGGATCTGAATCTTCAGCAGCGCAAATGGGTGGAGCTACTTAAGGATTATGACTGTGAAATCCTTTATCACCTGGGTAAAGCCAATTTAGTGGCTAATGCACTGAGCAGGAAGTCCATTGGCAGTGTAGCTCATACCATGGTTGGCAGGAGACCCTTGATCAAAGAGATGAGGGATTTAGCAGATATGGGAGTAGAGTTGGATTTATGATCCCAAGATCATAACCAGGCTCTGATAGCCCAATTTCGAGTGAAGTCACTATTGCTTGATGATATTAAAGTAGCTCAGGATAGGGATCCTTATCTACTAAAGCTTAAGAGAGATGTGCATAATGGTAAAATGACAGAGTTTACAGTGGAGATAATGTACTGAAGTGTGGAAAGCGTATATGTGTACCTGACATGGATGGGCTACGGGATTGGATTATGAGAGAGACTCACTACACAGCATACAATGTACATCCAGGAATTTCCAAGATGTACCATGATCTAAGGGATGTGTATTGGTAGTTTGGTATGAAGAGGGATGTAGCTCAATTTGTGTCCAAATGCTTAACCTATCAGCAGGTTAAGTTTGAGCATCAGAAACCATCAGGGTTGCTTCAGGAGATTGAGTTGCCAGAGTGGAAATGGGAGCAGGTTACTATGGATTTTGTGGTGGGTCTACCAAGGACTACCAAGGGTTGTGACTCCATATGGATGATTGTAGACCGATTGATGAAATCTACTCATCTTCTGGAGGTTAAAACCAATTATACGGTAGCTTAGTATACACAGTTGTAAATGAATAAGATTGTGCGACTTCATAGAGTTCCCTTAATGATCATTTCAGATAGGGGTACACAGTTCACCTCCCGGTTTTGGCAGAAATTTCAGGAGGCTATGGGTACTCAGTTACGATTCAGTACTACTTTCTATCCGCAGACTGATGGGCAGTCAGAGAGGACAATCCAGACTTTGGAGAATATGCTTTGGTTGTGTGTTCTAGATTTCAAAGATAACTGGGATTACTATCTGCCATTGATTGAGTTTTCTTATAACAACAGTTACCACTCTTCTATTGGTATGGCTCCATTTGAAGCACTATATGGTAGAAAATATAGATCTCTAGTGTGTTGTGTGGAACTAGGAGAGAAGCAGCTCAATGGGCCAGAGTTGATCAGAGAGACCATGGAAAAGGTGCCTATGATTAGAGATCGGATGAAGACTGCTTTCAGTAGGCAGAAGAGCTATACTGATCCGAAGAGGAAAGATGTACACTTTGTAGTTGGTGACCATATCTTCCTTAAGTTCTCACCGATGAAGGGTATTATGAGATTTGGGAAGAGGGGAAAGTTGTCACCAAGATTTATAGGCCCATTTGAGATTCTTGAGAAGATAGGCAATGTGGCCTATAGATTGGCTCTTCCACCTAGTATGAGCCATGTACATCTGATTTTTCACATCTAGATGCTACGAAAATATATGTCTGATCCATCGCATATATTGGAAGTACAAGATGTCGGTCTCAATGAAGACTTGTCATATGAGGAGTATCCGGTAGAGATAGTTGATCGACAAGTCAGGCAGCTGCAGAATAAGGAGATACCTATGGTTAAAGTGCTTTGGAGAAACCAGTCTATGAAGGAGTGCACTTGGGAGAGCGAGCAGGAGATGAGAGCCAGATATCCATTCCTGTTCCAGCAATGAGGTATACATTTTATTTAAATTCGAGGACGAATTTATTTGTAGGGGGTATAATGTAATACCCTTGAAAGTTATAACTCATATGTATGATTTAGTTCTCAGTATGCGGTTCAAAAGTCTTAAAATGATGGAAAATAATTTTAGAGACACAGTTAGAAAGAGAACAAATTATTTTTCAGAAAATCGACAGTGTCGGAAACACTGTAGAGAAATTAGCAGTCTGGTCAATGGAAGAATTTCTGAGTTTGATCAGAGGGTAAAAGATCATGTATATGCATGTGTAATTTTGGTAAAAAGAAAGAAGTGAAAACATTTAGGAACACTGAAAAAATAATCAATGGCAAAATCATAAATAAAATGAACTTTAAGGTGAATAGTGGAAATTGATCCGTCGGAGTTACAAAATGACTCTAAAACTATTTTTATAAATAAGTATAAATTAAAATAAGCCTATTGATTTCCTACTTTTAATTCTAAATCCTGACAGAATTATCAGAATAAATTATAGAAGAAGTTGGGGTCAAAACCTAATTACTTTGAAATTTAAGGACTAAAATGTAATTTGCCGATTGATTTTTGTATATGAGCCAACACTTAGAACAATTTGCTATCTTCTTCTGCTTCTTTCTCCTTATTCGAACCACCATTTCTTCTTCTTCTCCATTTCTACTTCAAATTTTCCACCAAAATTTTTAAGAAAAATCATAGAAAAGTTAAGTTTCAACCTAGTTTTATTATTTCCCTCCATTAATTTGCTTGGAAGAATAAAGGAATTCAAGAAATATTGGCATATAGATGTCACGACTCGGTCCTGCGGCCCGGATCGCGACGGTCCTAGGGCACGGGAGATGCCAATGGTGACCGACACTCGTAGAACCCAGTATCAATCACATACACAATATGCATATATATTTATCGTAGCATAAATAAATTGTCCACCATATTACAGCGGAAACCCATCATCAATTACATACAACATATATATATATATCCAATCACTCACATAACACTATTCATTCTGAAAATACCATCTGATATATCATCATAAACATATATATATCTGTTCATATCCTAGCTAACCCATACATACCCCATGGAGCAGCTAGATATAAACATCAAAATACAGAGTACAAAATATATATACACATCAGTAATGCTGGCAGAAATCCCTGGATGATAGACGATAGGATTCTGCAATCTACTCTTCTCCTGAAATAGGTAAACAATGGGACGGTAAGTATATAAGATACTCAGTGAATCTATATACATCGCTAATAAAAGTGATATTTACAGAGGAACCAATGATATCAAATGCTCAGTATAACCAATTTATAGAAGCATTTACAGTAAATGACAGAATAGATCAATAAGGATATCATAGGTTCGGTACAATAGAGAAAAACATATAAAAGGATGGATTGTATGAAATTATACAATCTCCAGTAGCAATCAATATGAACTATATGCAAACTACATCCGCACATATAGTCTCTTGTATATCAATATATGTATCATAAGACAGATTAGATCTTATGGATAGGACCATAACCCTTTTCCTAGCTAAGGTATCAGTAATACAATATGCACAAGGTCGACAGTATTTTCCCACTACCTTGTCGAATCGGTAGCTCTGTTATATCATATAAGGTCAACATAAGAAAGAAACTTATCAGTGGACACCATTATGCAACAATGGTATCCTTAATTTCAACAAAATCATTATCAATCAATCAATAGCAGTTAAGTAGCAGTAGCTCAACAGAATCAATTAATAAGCCTAAAGTCAATAAGACACATGAAACGATGACCAAAGGTCTAACAACCAAAAATGGGAACAAACATATTTTAGTTATTTGCGGCCAAAAATTTGACTCAATTGGCATGCCATTATCGCTGGCGACGGTGGAATTCAAATGGTTGACCTACGGAAATTTCGGCATGATTTTGGTGCAATTTCGATATTGCCCCAAATATCAACAAACATGCACATGGAAAGCAATTTATAGGTAATAACTACAACTCGATAATCTTCAATAAAGGCATCAAATAAGCAATGGAAACCAAAGGAAAAGCAAGGCAAATATCATAGGCAAAAATGCCAATTAGGGTTTGGCCAAGGTACATTTTGCACAAATGGATTCCAAATTTCAATTTATCAATTTGGGCAAGTAAATTGATGCATAGTAGACTCACCTAAACCTCCAAATCACCAAATGCTACGAATTTGCTACCCAATTCCTCAATTTCTCCGATTAGGTCAAATTCGACGATTTTCTCCGAACAAGTTTTCTGCAAAGAATGAACGTCAATTAAATACTTATTAATACCCAATTGACTTATTCTAAAGCCAATTTACCTATCCTAATCCATATACTCAAAATCAATTTATACAACTTCAAATTTAGGGTTATAAATTGGGGAAAATTGTTTAATGCATCAATTGATGCAATTAAACCATTTACTCATTCCTTTTATCATCAATTTAATCTAATTAAACCAAAAAATTAAACAAACAAACCATTTACCTCAAAAACCCTAGTTGGCCGAAATTTCACCCTTCCTTGTTCTTGATTTTTCTTTAATTTTTATGATTGATTTTGGTTGTTTAAGGTTTGTATGGATTTAGTTTAGT
>CANXYC010114824.1:0-28151 GCA_948193065.1 Aleurites moluccanus | reverse complement strand
ACTGTATGATTTCTTTTCCTACAGTCCATCCCACTATCTGTCATTTCACACATATGAAACCATATTATATGATATTGTTGTATCTTATTGATGATACCTTATGAACTTGATATTTTTCAGTTCTTGATTTTATTCGATTGATATCCTTATTAGTTGACCCAATTGTTTATTGCGATGCATGTGAATTCATTGAGTATCATCTATACTCACTGCTCATTATTTACCCCTTTCAGGAGAGGATTAGAGTTGTAGAATCCAGACTTCCGTTTCTCTGAGGATTTTACAACAGATATCTGATGTACATTCCAGATACTTATTTTGTATAACAATTGTATTTTGGTGTTCATAATCTAGTTGCTTCATGGGTATGTACGGGTTAGCTAGGAAATGAAGATGTATCCAAATGATGATACTATGATATGGAAAATATATGTTATGATTGATATGATCTTGTGGGTATTGTTAATACAGTTGATTGAGAATGTATGACAGGTTGTGATTGATAATGAATGAATAGAGTTTGTATACATGTATACATTGTATTGATAAGATTGATATGTCTGATATTGGGTTCTACGGGTGCCGGTCGCCATTGACATCTCCTGTACCCTAAAATCATCGCGGCTCGCGAGAGTGGATCGTGACAGTTATTCCCTAAAGACACTGGAATCCAAAACTCTCAGATTGATGGCCCCGAATACAATCGACTGAGAGTATTATTGAGGCTACTTACGTTGAGTACGGATGACCAAAGGACTACCGTTATTGAGTACGGGTGATCAAATGATTATCATTGTTAAATAGGGTGACCAATAGGTGACCAATGGACTATTAATGATGGAGTTACTGCCAATTATTAAGATAATATAATAGGATTATTAACTAGGTTGGATTGGTGATGGATAAAGATGAGAATAAATTGAGTTTTAAATTTTTTTTTTAAATTTAAATTTATTTATTTAAAAATAAAAATATTAGCTCCATTAAAATCAAATCAAATCAAATCGAATATTCAGTGGAGCTAATAAAATTATTATCTTTAGTGTTAGATGATCTAATAAGTTAGAATATCATCCTAATCAATAAGCTATAGAAACAAGAGAGAATGGCTTTGATTTACACGTGTTTAATCAAAAATTACATGAGTGATGGTAAAAATTTTAAAAAAGGAAAATTTTCATTTATTATTTGCAAATAATTGAAAAATTTTCCCCTCTATTTGAATAATACAAATAATAAAGAAAATTTTAAATGAAATTTTTAAATGCAATTATTTTCTAAGAAAAATTCAAAATTCTATTTTTTTTTCTATTTTAATTGGATAGAAGATAGAGAAAAAAAAATCTTAATTTCCTTCTCATTTATTTTTTTATTTTCTCCTAAAAATAGAGAAAATAATGGAAGAAAATTTATTTTCCTTTCTTTTTTATTTTTTCCCTCTTCTCAAATAAAAAAAAAAAAATTCATATATATTTTTTTTCTTATTCTTTTTTTTTTTTCTCGTCCAAAACAACGCCTTCATTTAGTTGTTCTCTAAAAACATAGAACCGGCTTAGGCCCATTTATCTCTGAATGGTCCGTTTATGGACTCGTACTCAAGTAGCCCAGTAGCTAAATAGCAATAAAAACGGCAGCGTTTGTATCGTTCATTCCAGTGGGTCATCTTCCTCTTGGTGCAGTTCTATTGTTTATGCGTTTGGGCAGTTTTATCAATGGAGATTAGAGGAGAGCAGACTTGAATCTCCACCCTCCCCACCATTACAAAAAGAAACTGCGCAAATCTTAAGGTCAATGACCATGAAGAGAGGTGATGAGCCAAGTCCACCATTGTTGTCAACATTTCTTATTTCACCATCTTCAATCTTCTCACCTTTTGTATACTATCTATGTGAGCAAGAATGGCTGAATTCCCAGAAATATGTGATCTCTGAACTCTATTCAATGAAAGATACGGGACTTCTCTCGAATCGTTTACCAATAAAGAGGTATAATAGATACTTTTACTCCAACAGAGATGCTTTCATGCTTTGAAAATTCTCCATTTAGTGGTAATCAAGAAAAAAAAAATTGTCGTCATATGAAGTTTATACACAGGAAAGTAAAGTATTATTAGTTTTCTGATTGTTTAGTTCTTTAAATTTGTTACTGTTAGGATTTCAAATCCACATAGAAAATGGAGGGATATATAAGTATTAAAGACCCATAAATTCAATGGGTTAGAGTGTAGTGTCATACCCACGAATGTGATTTCTCATTAGGTCCATTAAGGAGAACTCTCAAGTAGACTTTCTGATACTAACAATTACAATATATGGTACATATTCAGACTTGCACCTTTTCTATGTTTGAAATTTATCAGCCTTTTATAGTTCTAAATGAACCCATTAATGAGTTTAATTTCCACTAATTAACCATTAATATCGAAGTCAGAGATTTAAAATATTAGAAGAAAAATCCTCCTCTTCAAGGAAGCAATATAATAAGGTTTCATATTTTAAGACCAACGAGTCACTCAATTTCTTAATATGAGCACTTGCAAATTACACGGAGAAAACGATTACAATATCAACTTAGAAATTACTCTCACATAATAAAGATTTGGGGCGAGAGAAGAGAGGAGGAGATTTGACTTGATTAATAATTATTGCCTTGCTGTTGCTGTGTCTGTTCATCTAATTGATCACTATTCTCTGTATTAATTTGATCTTGGATGCTTACTTTGATCTCATTCATCACACTTTCACTAATTTTTTCCATCATCAAATTGTTGGGGTTGGCATTAGTCCCATTCAGGCCGCCACCATGTCCTAAAAGACACAAAATCAATGAAAGAGTGAGATTTGGCCAAGTAACACTAGAGTCATACAAATAGGTTTATTTAAGGACATTAAAATCATACTTGGACCGATAAGTTTTGACTCAGTGATACTGAAGTAGTTTTCAGGATCATAAAATGTCAGTTTGAATCGCTATTGAGTCTAATTAATATAAAAAAAATGCATTTACTAACCTGGGGTTACTGCAGCTGTGGCTGCTTTTTTTCTTCTTTGGTGCAAGATAGTTAAGATTCCCACAATAGCCCAAAACACAAAGAATATTGGGATTGTGGATCCAAGGATTGCTGGAAGCTTGCTACTCTTCCTGCGGCTGCCTGAAGGGATTGCCAATGAAGTCCCAGCACCTGCACCATTTTTGGTGCTACTTGTTTGACATGACTTGCCGGAGATACACAACTCTGGATTGCCTGATACCCTGAAATCCAAGAACAAATGAGCATATAAATTGTCAAACTAATGTTGAAGTTTTAGGTTCTGTCCCCTGAATTGTAAGATTACGAGTTTGAATTTCCGTAGGCACCAAATTAAGAAATAAAAAAAGAAAAACCACTACTTACACTAATTTCAACTTGGTATTCTTTGATATTGAGATAGGTACCTCTCCGCTAAATGCATTGTTTGCCAAATTCCTGCAAATGTGAGAAAAAAGGAACAATTTTTTTGGTTAATTTTCAGGAAAATATCATATTGTTTATACGAAGTGGTCAAGTCTTACAATTCTTTGAGGTTAGGCAATGTGCCAAGAAAATCAGGAATAGGCCCATCAATACTGTTATTGTGTAAATCTCTGCAATTTCACAGGAAACAAATTAAAAAATCCAAGTTATTTCAAATAGAATATAGTTTTGCGTTTTTCATTGATATTTTGCTCACATTATTTCAAGAGCATCCATGGAACTAAAATCTGGAAGTGACCCTGAGAGATCATAGCCATTAAGATACCTGAAATTAATTAAACCCAAAAACAACATTACATGATCAGCAAAATTCAAACATTTAGAAGCTAATTAAAAACTTTTCTTGAGAGGAAATGAAAAGAAATAAAGAGAGCTACTTACAATTCTGTTATGCGAGGAATAGCATCGTCACTGCAATTGACCCAATCCCATGTGTAAGGAGATGGAAGACATGGATCACCAGACCAGTCCTGTAATGTAGTGAATGTCGTTTGCAATGCATCCAACCCATCCACTAAAATAATCATGATATTCATTAGTCTATCATCAGTCTATGCAAAAACATTTTATTATATCTCATAATAGATTAACTAATGGGTACTAAAAAATTTAATTATTTGAGCCGTGAGATTTATAGTAACAATCGATTGTCTCATACATAATTTTTAAATCAAGCAAGCAGAGTAGATCCCTATGGAGAAACACTTGGACCATGGTCCAAGATGAACCATCTCACATATCGATGGGACTCACCTCACCATGGTCCATCTAAGCATTTCCCATCTTAGAGGTATGGAATTTGATTATACTAACCATCATTGCTATTGGTTCCATCTGTTAATGGACCAGTAACATAGAAGACTTCCATGGCATTAATTAGAGGAGGAAGATTAGAATTAATAGTGGCTTCAAGAGAAAATGAAGTGTTGGCAGAAGCAGTCATGTTACTAATCACCCTCTCGTAGACACCTCCATAAGGTGGCAAAATAGGCTCCGAACTAACAATCTTGTTATCTATATAAGTCTCAAATGATCTTATCTGGCCAGTTTCGAGTTGGGTGACTTCAGAGAAATACATGTTAATGTAAATTGGAACTTCAATGGCTGGTAGATTAGTGCCTAAAAGAATTGTATTAGATGTGCTTGAGCTGGTTATAGCATTTTGCAAGACTTCTTGTGGAGGATTATCATCAATGTCAGTGCTAATAATTATTGAATCGCTTGTAACTGTGGTTAATCCATTACCAACTCTTGCTGGAACCCATATCCTATCATAACTATCTTTAGCAAACCTGGAAATTCACAAATTTTATACTCGATTACATAAAGCTGAGAGATGATATATAAGAATAATAATTTAATATAATAAATTCAAGGATTAATTTATTTGTTTACTTTCTAACTGATAATAAAATAACACAAATTTTATTTTAATTTTGACTTAAGCTATAATTTATACTGAATATTGAAATTAGAATATAATTTCAACAGTGCAAATGATTAAAATAATTTTAATTCTTAGAGGGTATTTGGATAGGAAGCTAAACGCTATAAGTTGTGTTTTAGGAGGAAGTTAAGGAGTTTTGTGATTTTTAAAGTGTTTGGGTAAAAATAGAAAACTAGATTATTTTTAGTATTTAACGCAAATTTTAAAAATTGGGGGAGGAGCTTTATGATCAACGCTCGTTTTTAACAAAACTGATTATTTTAACAAAACACTAATTTTTATCCAGTGTAAGACTCTCAACGATAAAATTTATTTTTTCATTTCACTGACTGATCTTATTAACCAAATATCATTTAAAATAGTATTTTTTAAAATGTAATTTTAATGGGAATACCAATTATATATATATTGCTTCTAAATCTAAATAAAAGTATATAGCATTACCTAATAGTATCTTTGGCACCATAAGCAATCCTTGATGTCAAATGCAAGGCAAAACTTGAATCAATGCTGCCATAAGTGTTAGAGCCTAAGCTTCTAACTTCAAGTGCAGATATAAAAGGAAACTGATTAGACTGTGTTTGGGCAAGACAAACACTAATATAATCACCTTTAACAACATATGCAACTTCATAAATCACAGGTTGGTCAATTGATGTCTGAACTGTGACCCAATAATTTCCATCAAAATGTAAATCAAAACTAGGAGGAGACGACTTTTTGTCATAATTTCCATAGGAGAAGCTTGCCCGAATAAGAACTTGACCACCCCTATCAGCTTTAATAGAATAGCAATTCTTTTTTCTTGATTTGAACACTCTAAGAGTTGTCATTACATGAGATATTACTCCATTATTGCTAGCTTGAACAACTTCAGATTCACCATTTTGAATTAGGGTATCATCTCCCATCCATACAATCGAATTTTCGTCGGTGTAGAAATCAGACGCTCCACAATCAATGCTTACAAAAACTACAAATCATTTAGAATAATATGATTAAAATTTGGAAATTTAAGTTAATATGTTTTATATATTAAAATTTGTAGGAATTTATTAATGAAAAAATAAAAGAAGCTTGAATAAGATATTTAAAAAAAATAATAAAAAACAGATAATGTAATATAATCAAATACTATTTCCGTCCCACAATAAACGTACTAATTTTCTTTCTGATATGTCCAAATTTAATTATCTTATTTTTTAATTTAAATTATATTTTATTTTAATTTAACAATAATACTCTCATTAAAAATGTGTTGAAAAATATAAAAATTAATTAAGAGAAATATAAGAGAATTAGGAAGATAGATGAATATTAAAGTAATTAATGAATTAAAATGGTTAAAATAGACCAAAATATTTTTTTTAATAATCGTATAATTTACAATTAAAATATTTATTTTACTACGGATAAAGCATATTTTAATTTGGTTTTAAAATATGCTTAATTACTTTATATAGTATTTTATTACCACATATCAATTATAATAGTCTAACACTAGAAGTGTATATGAATAATAATTAAAGAAAATTAAGAAAATATATAACTCACCATCTGCATATGCAGAGAAAAAAGCAAAGAAAGCTAGGAGGAGTAATACAAGGCTCCAATCCATGCTAGAGGAAATTAAGACTAATCAAGAGATTAAGAATTTTGAGGCACACAAAGAGTGATATAATTCTTATACTATATATGGGCTTTGGATCTTGACTTTTTATTAGGGGTTTGACTTAATTGTATTCTCTTTTATTAATTTTTAAAATGCCAATTATTAAAAGGGTTTTTTGTGGAACAGGTTTACTTGGGATGGATGAGGTGGATTGTTAATAAGATTATTATCATATAATGAATTTAACTAATTATATTGGATCATAGTCTAATAAAGAGGAATAAGAAAGTGTTTGGATAAAAATAAAGTTTTGAAAATGCATTTTCAAAAAAATTGTTATATTTAATTATTTTATTTTATTTTTTTTTAACTTTCAAAACGGCTTTCTAAATTAATCACCTAAATACTCAAAAAATTATTTAGTATTTTTTAAATTTCAAAATATTGTTACATATTTTTTTTAAATAGATTTAAATATTTTCTAAACCAACTTAACTTTTTTTTTAACAATCAATGAAATAATTTATAAATTATTAGGTAATACATAAGCATATACCTTTCACTCAAATAATAGTGAATTTACATGAGTATATCTCTACTTCGATCACACATAAATTCACTTTAATATGAGTATAAAAAATATATTTCAATATTATCTAATAATTTCTTGAAATAACTTTACTAATTTTAAGAAAAATAAATGAGCTTAGTCATATAAAAATAAAGATATATTAATCAATTAATATTAATGTTATAAATAGTAATCAGGTTATCTCGAAAGTTAATCCAATTAATTTGAATTTAACCTCTAATTTTGGAATTAAATATAAAAATTTATATTTTACTCTTTAAAAAATTTTAGTTTTCGAGATATTTTATTAATTTAATTGAAGATATGAATTACACACGAAAATATAAATATAATTTAACGATCAGTGTATATTTTTCTAAACAATATACTCATAATCAATTTCTCTCTCTCAATATTTAAAAAAAATGAAGATATGAATTTTGTATAATATAAATAAATATATTATAATAATATGATCACGTTAACTTAATAGTTATTTATTTGAAAAGAAGTAATATATTATAATGCATTAAAATTAATAAATATTTAGAAAGTATAGTGAAAATCAATTTGCAAGTAAAAAGATTTAATTAAAATTAAGAAATCAATTAACACTGAAATGAAATTTATTTTCAAAATTACCCTATAAAATATAAAATTCCAAGTGGGTGTGTATCGTTGACATTGTCTTCACTGCGTTAGCTCTACTCTACAACCTCGAGGTCTTCTACGAATCTTACAGCGAAAAACAAGAATACTAAAAAACCATAGTCCGAATATGCAGCTAATAATTCAGTGAAAACGAGTATTGACTCTGGATTAATTAGCAAAGTCAGTCAATGAAATCAAATCAATAAACAATAATTCTTCAATACGTGTATGAATTCATCTTGATGAATTAGGTCAAATTAATTTAAGAGATATTTGGATTCGCGATTTATAATTATCTATTTGAAATAAAAATATTTTTTTCAATTCATAAAAATTTTAATCAACAATCGTAATTTTTTCTTATTATTAAATTTTAATTTATAATTAAAAATTAATATTTATCTAAATATTTAATAATTTTTTAATTATCGACGTTTATATTTTTAAATGATAATTAAATTTTATAATCCGCATCCAAACACTCTCTTATTAGAATTTCTCCTTCTCTGCACAGCACAGAAACAGAGAATTAAGAAGATTAACAAAAGAAAGGGATAATAGCATATCATATTCATATACTACTTGCTTGCTAATAGCATATCATATTCATATACTACTTGCTTGCTATTTGCATTGGAAGATTGGGTTTTGACAATAAATTTAAAATGGGTTTTGGGTTATTCAAAATGGGTTTTTAAGCAACAATTACCAGTTTATTTTTAATAGAGTTTTTTACATTTTAGAGACAAAATTATCTTCTTCTTTTTTTTTTTTTGAAAAAGACAACATTTATTCGTGGCTTTGCTAATTTAAATTTTATATTAAAATAATATCTACTTTTAATACAAATAATTTATTTTTTTGCTATCTAAAAAAAATATTTTTAATCAATTTTTATCAAAAATAAATAGTTTCAAATATATTACTTTTAATAAATTTTAATTATAGCCATATGCCAGTATTTGTTATTTTACATATTTTAAGTTATTTTATCCAAACACTCATTCAACAAATTTATATATTTATTTATCCAAACACATATAAAAATTTCAATTGTCAAATTTTATTTTTAATAAATCTATTGGACACCAAAATATCTCTGATGTGTTCGTATTTATTTCAATAAGCTTTTTCATAGCTTAATTACTCACTTAATATATCAGTAAATTTTCAATTGAATTTCAGTCGGTGATAATATTGCAATAAATGAATGAATTCATACTGAAAATTGTCAAATTTTAAAATATGAAAAAATTACAAAAGTTGTAAAATAAAAAAAAAATTATATGAATAATTGTGTTAGTATATGGATGTTTTTTTATCTTTCTTATTATTTAATTATTTTATATGTTCCTTCGTTTATCTCACTACTCATTATTTTGTGTATTTATTTGATGTATTATGTTTAGTTTTATTATATTATTTATAAGATGTAACTTATAGTAACTTTATATTATAATTTATAGTGGGTTTATATACTGTAATCTATAGTAAAGAGAACCTTTATAAATAAAAGTTTCTATTACTTTGTAAAAGACACCAAGAAGATAATAAAAATCATGTATTCTATATTTTTATTATTATTTTTGTTCTTGTTTTTATTTTTATTTTTATTTTATTTATTTTTTATAACACGTTATTAATATGATTCTCTATTTTTAAGTAATTAAAATCATGTAAATTTTTCTACTCTTAAAATATTAATTTCATGTATCTTATTTATTTCACTATCTTAATAAATTATTTATATTTATAAAAATATACTAAAATATATGAGTTTATTATTCTTATAGAAAATTCTTATATTGTCATTATTTTTATGTTTATAATTCATGTCTCTTTACTTTTGATTGATAATAATATTATGCTTATATGTTTTAAAGTTTTTTTTTTTATTAATGGGTAGATCAAAGTTTTTTTGTTATTATGCTATTCAATTTTATTTTTCATGACACCTTTAATAGTTTTTTAGTTCAAAAGATTTAAATATTTTTCTCTTGCTAACATTTTTATTCAAATATTTGAGTTTTAAAATTTTTTCTCTCGATAATATTATAATTTAGATATTTTAATAAGTAAATTTTATTTTTATGCCTTATTATTTTATTTTTCAATCTACATTTAACATAAAAAATTTATACTCTAATTTTGATATTTATTTTTATATAGATTATAATATTTTACTTGTGAAAATATAATTTGAAATAAAAGAAAATAATTTTTATTTGTGATCTTATAAAAGTATAAGTGAAAAAAAAATTAGAATAATTATTATATTTTTTTTTAAATTTAATCATGTATTAATAATGATAGTGAATTTATTTATTTTGATATTGAAAAGTTATTCTTTTATTTTAAATATGTTGATTTTTTAGTTGAATTAACTCTTAATGTGTGAAAAATATTTAAAAATAATGATATGTTAATATTTTTCATATATCGAATATGTTCTTGCAGTAGCAATATCGATAAAAAAAATATTGTAAAAATATTATGAATTAACTTTATACTTTCTGATTTAATCTCATTCCTTGAAATCAATGCAATCATATTTAACTGAATAAATTAACAAGTCGTTAGTAAAAAATTCATAAAACACATCATACTGGTTTTATCTCATTTCCTTATATAAATGTGGTAATATATAATAATAATATTATAAAATTTAAAAGTAAATATATAATAATTATTCTTTTCTCAATAATAAAAAAATATCATAAGAATATTTATCACCATCAAAAGTGAAATAAAATTATATAGAAATAAGAATAGAAAAAGTGGATAATTTTTTTAAAGTAAATATTATCGATATGATATGAAGAAAAATTGGTTATATATTTTTTGTATAATAAAATATTTTATTGATATTTATCGAGTATCATAAAAAAAGAAAAAAAATATGAATATAAATTTTATCTCTAACAATGATGATTTTGATTATGATCATATCGATATTAATCACGTTGATGTGACAAATAATTTTTTAAAAATATTAAAAAATAGAATTGATTTCGATATATATATATATTGTGAATAGTGTAATAACTCATACAATTTTAAAAATATTAAATATTTTTCTTATTTGAAAATGGGTGAAACAATTATTTCTGATAAAACAAAAAATAATGAAATGCTCTAGAAAAATCAATATATTATCACAAGAGGAACAAAATTTATTATATATAATATATTATTTTCTCCAAAATTTCATAAAAATTTGTTAAGTTTTAAAAATATTTTGAGTAATGAATGTCCTATTGAAACGGTAAATGAGAGAAATTAATAATACTTTCATATTACAAATATTATTTCGAGTAGAAAAATATAGTGAAAAAATTTATGTATTTTCTCTAATTTATATTATACAAAAATTAATAAAATTGAAAAAAATCTTATGGTAAGCCAGGAGTTTACATATCAAAATATTTTTATTATTTGGCATAACAAGTTAGATCATTTTGGTTTAAAAATAATAGAAAAAATATTTAAAATTCATGTGGGAATCCATTAAAAAACTATAAGATTCTTTCAATTAATCAATTGGATTTTGATCAAAAGCTAGATATTTCTCATCTAAATTTTTTTTTAATGTGTGGTATATATTTTAATTACTCTACCACAATGCACTAAGATGAGTTATCAAAAGATATTAGAAATATAAGTTGGATATAAATCTTACTCAATAATTAAATATTTTGAGTCATTAATAATGATAACTACTCAATTTGCAGATTGTCATTTGATGAAATAATATTTTCAGCACTAGGGGAATATAATAAAAGTTGAGAAATACAATAACATGAAATATCTCATTATTATCTAAATCTTATAACAAAACGATATGAATAAGAAATTCAGAAAATAATTTATTTGTAAAAATTAGCAAATTAATTGCTGGATGCACTTACTGATTTAAAACGAGTAACAAAATCACATATAACAGCTATTAATATTTTAATTTATATTGTCGTCCCAAAAAGACAACTTATTAATATTAATAAATTTTAAGCACGCTTGAAACGTGGAAGGCTATTGGTTATAAGGATAAATGTTCTTAAAAGAGAAAAAAAATAAATAATAAATATAATTTTATTAAAAATATAAATACTAACATAGATATACTTTCTGAAAAAGTATAGGTACCTGGAATTAATAAAAATGAAAAAATGTTAATAAATTATATTAGTTACAAAAAAAAGATAAAATCGAAATAAAATGGTTGTTAGCTACTATTTTACATATAATGTAATATATTTTTATGAATGAAAATGATGATATTGAATCACGATATGTTCAATAATGTTGAAATAAAGTTGATTGACCAAAATAAAAAGATGCAATACAAGCAGAACTGAGTTCTCTAGAAAAATGAAAGGTTTTCGGACCAATAGTCCAAACACCTGAAGTTGTGAAACTAATAGGATACAAATGAGTATTCGTACAAAAAAAAAAAAAAGAGAAAAATGAAGTTGTAAGATACAAAACAAGACTTGTGCACAATATTTTCTGCAAAGACCTGGAATCAATTATGAAAAGACATACTCTCATATGGTGGATATAATAACATTTCGATATCTTATTAGTGTGGCGGTTCATAAAAGACTTGATATGCACTTAATAGATATAGTTACAGTTTATTTGTATGACTCACTTGATAATGATATTTATATGAAAATCCCTAAAAGATTTAAAATACCAAAAAATATAATTTAAGTTCTCGAGAAATTTATTCAATTAAATTACAATTTTTTGGTATGGATTAAAACAATTTGGGTTCATATAGTAAAATTACCTTAGTAAATACTTGTTCAAAATAGAATATAAAAGCGATATTATAGAGAAATTTATATATAAATTTGTCATAATTATTCTATATATTAATAATTTTAATATTACTAGAATTCTTGTAAAACTTTAAAAAGTAACATATTATTTGAGAAAAAAATTTGAGATGAAAGATTTTGGAAAAATAAAATTTTGTATTAGTTTACAAATTAATCATTTGGCCAAAAAAGTTTTTATTTATCAGTTAATTTATATACAAAATATTTTTATATAATTTTATATACAAAGTACATTCATTGAATATTTCAATGATTGTTTGATCACTTAATATAAATAAGGTCTCTTTCCAGTTAAAAAAGATAACGAAAAAATATTTGGTTTTGAAGTACCATATCTTATGCAATAGGTGCACTAATATATTAAAAAAATAGTAAAATTGGTGTTGAATAAATTCGTTCAAGTAACAATTTAACAAATTTGTTCACTAAGATATTACTTATTGCAACATTCAAGAAATTGGTTAACAGTATTGAAATGTGACGCCTTAAAGATTTTCAGTGATATTCCAGATAGAGAGAGTTTAGTATTATACTTTTTTTTCATTAACCAAAGATTTTGTCATATTAGATTTTTCTAATAAGGTTTTTAATAAGACAATATACTATTTGCAATGTGAAAATATTGTATTTTTTTTCCTTCACTAGTTTTTTTTTCTACTGAATTTTTACTAGTAAAATTTTAATGAGACATATTATTTACAAAGACAGATATCCTAGGGGAAGTATTATAAATATATAGATTATTGTGAATGTCTTTTTATCTTTCTTACTACTCAATTATTTTATATGTCCATTCATATATCTCACTATACCATTACTTAATATATTTATTTGGTGTATTATAATTAGTTTTATTATATTATTTATAAGATGTATTATATCTTATAATGGATTTATATATTATAACCTATGGTGAAAAGAAACCTCATAAATAAAAGTTCTTATTACTTTATAAATGACACTAAGAAAATAATATATATATTTTTTTTTACATTCTATTGTCATTGTTGTTATTTTTATTTTCTTTATTTTTTTATAACAATATATATATACATATTGTATTTCATGTAGCATAAATAGACATTGAGCCCATAAGTTTGATCCCTTGAACAAGCCCAAGCGATATCAAGCCCATCACCACGCCAAGCCTAAGCCGCCGCCTCGCTATTTTCCACCTAGGCATTGCGTTCCTCTGGCGCCAAACAAATGGTAATCACATTACTTGTATCAATCAGTCTCTAATTGTTCCGTCATTCACATGAAATTAAGGAAGCCAATTGTAGAAGCCAACAGACTAAAACTCCATTTACATGATTATAACAGGCGTTATGAACTTCTGATGCTGCCCTCTATTCCAAAACAGTACCATTTTGTGATTACCCCAATTATATATAACTAGAAATTCAACTGCCAAAGTTAGTTTTTTTTATGCTATTGACATAGTAGGATAGTAATTGAGTGTCTGCCTCATTATGTAGGAAGTTGGAGTTCGAATCCTGTCTTTGTCTCCTTTAAAGTATTTTTGATTAACCAGAGTAATAGTTTTTTTTTTCCTCTTCTAATCTCTTTCTTTCTCAAAATACATTCTCTTTATTTCTTGATATCGTTGATCATTTTCAACCTTCATTTTTCTTGCACTAAGATACTTTTTGACCGAAAGAGTCTCTGTAATAACCTTGTTTGTTTCTATTGTAGGTTTGGAACCCATTTGGGATATGAAGGAACATCAGTATTCATGTCTGTATCCTGACCTCATTGATGCAAGAATATCCAGCAAACTTAAAAACTCATTTGGTTCAGAGCAACTATAATCTCCTCAGAAGTGTAGTGTTGATTCAAGGAGTCAATCATTTCTTAATCAATTTTACTATCAATTGCCTCAATGATCAGGTGAAAATTTGATTGTGCTCTAGATGTAGATAAATTCTAATAATACTTTAGCACCACATCCGCTACAGCATCATCACCTGAATGTACTTGACCTGAATCATTCTGCAGAGATCATATTGTATTTCTTTGTTTCTTGTCTGAAGCCTTCTTGTGAAAGAACGAAGTGTTCTTATCACCCTCTGCCAACCAAACAGCCTGAGATCGCACTCTTCAGTAGGCTTCATTTCTTGCAGCTATTTCGTCCATCTCCAGCTGGACCATTTTCCTTTTCTCAATACATACGGATGAGGGTGAACTACGCTGCCGCCCGAATCTTCTTGATATCTGATTTAGCTTTCCCAAATCAAGTTTGATGCCAAAGCTGCAAGGAATATGCACATCCCTTAATCTTGGACTGTAATTCGGGTAAAAAGCATGAATTGGAAGCTCTAAACTAAGCTGTTCAGACAATATTCTCACACTCAGAGCTCCTAATACACACAGGTTCAAACCGGAACAACCTTTCCTGCTTCTCTTTTGGCCAATTGACATTTAAGAATTTTAATAATATTGGTGCATGATCAGAGTGTTCACAAGTTAAATGACTAACCTGACTTTGAGGCCACATGATTTACCATATGATGGAGTGCACATGAACCAGTCCAAACGTTTGTGTCCATTGTCACTTTCGCTTTTGCCATTATCCCTTGTGAAATCATAACCACTATATCCCAAATCCAGCGTATGACATTGTTGAATATCATTACAGAAACCATCTAATTGACTGTGACTTTTAATCGTCCACCAAGCTTTTCATTGAAACTAAGAATATCATTAAAATCCCAAAAGCAGAGCCACGGAAGAGGAGATTGTAAACTGAAATCATATAAAAGCTGCCATGATTGCCATCCGTCTGCTTTATTAGACTTCCCATAAAATCCAATCCCTCTCCATTCTGAAACTCCATAATTATTCAACGAAACAAATAAATAAATAAATAAAACCTAGAGAACCACATCCACTTCTTTGAACCAAGCCAAAGCAAGTCCTCCAGACCGACCATTCGCATCAACCAAAAAAAAATTGTACATGTCCAAATTATTTCTAATAGAGCCAAATTCATGGCTACAAAGTCTAGTCTCCATTAAAAATAAAATGGTTGAGCAATTAGCTCTTGCAAGATTGCAAAGAGTACACAATCTCCAAGGGTTATTTTTAAGAAAAAACGGAAAGTCAATCTTCACATTTTAATAAATTCATTATATTAAAAAAAATATATAAATATAAATCTATTAATCCAACAATCATTGATACTCGTTAAAAAAGATCATGACGATCACATATGATTATCATCGATCACCAGTGGTCACCATCAATTATTGATGATCATCAAATTTATTATTTTTATATATATTTCTCATATTTATAATAAATTTTAAAAATATGAGATTCTTATAAATTTAAAATTATTTATATTCTTATAAATTATGAATTTTTAATATTATAATCAAACAACAGAAAATTAAATTTTGAAAAAATATATTTTCACAATTTTTTTATAAAAAAAAAAGTTATTTTTCAGGAAACAAACAAGTGTTTAATTTCTAATGGAAACTCTCTTGTATTTTTCCCTTCTGTTTTTTTTTTAAGTCAAAGCCAATTGATGAACAATTTTAATGTGATAAACTAATGTTAGGAATTGGACTCTAAATCCTGCAAGAACTCACAATGGCCCAATTTGTTATAGAAGAAAACACACAGTGACCCAAATAAATTTCATCTTCTATTTCCTAGCCCATATTCAGGATGCAATTCCACCAATTACCAAATTCAAGCTCAAATCCAACCACAAGATTTTCAGTACAAGAAAAAATATATATATATTTAGTCTGATACTGATTTGACTTGTATATATATATATATATATATATATAATAAAGTAAAAATTTTAAGATAGTGTATCATTGGGTTTAAATAAAAATAAATTAAATTAAATCAAATTGGTTAAATTTAATATAATTTAATTAATTTAGATATTTTGAAATTTTATTCGATTTAAAATTATAAAATATTTTTATTTTTTTAATTATGTTATTTTTTACTTGAATAAACATAATAAGCTAAATTATTAATATTATTATATATTTATTATTATTATTATTATTATTTATATAATATTATATATTGAAATTTATGGTAAATATATTATATATAGTGGGTTAGTCACCCTAAAAGCCTAGATTATTTTCAGTTTAATTTTCATTTATTTTGATTTATTTATTTTTTATAAAATTTTAATTCAACCAAATTGAATTAAACTAATTAATGTACATCCTTAAATAATGTTATCCGAATCATATGGAAGGTGTAATAACTTTTTAAAAATAATTGAAAATAATTAAAATATGTAGTATGAGTTGAATTTAAATTTAGAGTATAATATTTAAAATATTATTATTTGAATTTAGAAATTCATGTTCCTTCCTACCACCGTCAAAACTATTATAATCCCCGTGTGGGCCGTGTCTGAATTTGCTAAAAGACTTTTTATTTATTTTTTTTCAAAAAGATATATCAGTTCTTATCATAAGAGGCCGTCAAAATTACAGTAAAATCTTATACCTGTGGGTTTTTTTTTTTTTTTTTTTTTTTTTTTTTATAAAAAAGATTTTGAAAAATAATTTTTTAAAAATATCGTTTTAAAATAAATTGAGATATATAATTTAATTTTTTTTTATTTTTAAATTTTAAAACGGCATTTTAAATTAATCTATCAAACACTATAAAAATCAATTTAGTGTTTTTTAAATTTTAAAACGGTGTTTGATATCCATTTTAAGGATATTCAAACACCCACAACAACTTATAAATTTTATTAATTACATAAATATTAATTAATCAAATACCACAGTATAATTGGAATATTTTTTAAGGAAAGTAAAAAAAAAAACAATATAATTTGACTCTTTTACCATTTTAGGTATGTAATTTTTTTTAATAAAATATAGTTTGAGATACAAAATTAATAATTTGAGGTTAAAAATTATAATAGTGTTAATTAGTATTTACATGATATATGTATTATTATTATCACATAAGCGATAGACAGTAAAAAAGTTAAGATTATAAATTCACAAATCCTATTTTATATAAAAAAAAAAAAATCACAAATTCTAAAATATATATAAAAAAAAACAAATCACAAGTTTTTTTTTTTTTTTTGTAATTTTTTTCTCAAGGCCTTTTAGAGGTGTCATTTATACTTCCTAATTATTAGAATTATTGGTGAAGTTTATAGTAATCATATTTGCAAAAAGTGAGGAATTATATTATTAATTTGTCATTAAGATTATAAGATTTATAATTAGAAAATACAAATGACACCATGCATGAGTCAATTTTTTTGAGACAATAGTCCAATAAGTAAAACAGAGTGACATTTTTCTTCCATTATTTTATGTTACACATTACATATAATGTTTGATAAGATTAAAAGCTAAATATAAATACCAAACTTTAGAGAATAGGTAGATATAATGTCATTTTCAATATTTCTGTATTTGTGCATTGTTTTTGGTGTTTGGTACTAACGTGGAATCAAAGAAAGAAGCATCAAGTAATATAAGTTTCCATTTGCCAATTGCAATTTGAGATGACTAAAACTTTTCTTGCACTAGATAACAACTACCCTACAACGACCTTTCTACTTTGTTATCTCATCCCCTCTGCCAATCCTCCACATCTCCTTTAAAAAAAAATAAAAAATAATTGTGCCGTTACGTTATTTTCATAAAAGTCGTAATATTAATAATTAATATTTAAATATAAAAAATAATTTTTTTTATATAAAATATTATATTTATTTTTAATAAATTATAAATTTAACTATATAAAAATGACTCGAGCCCTAAATCTCTCCCAAAAAATATAATTTCCTTACCACCTTAAATATCTCCATATCTTTTACGCAATGAATTTATATAATGAATTATTTTTTTAATTAATTTCTTTTATTTTTATATTTTTTTAATGATCAAATATCTATTTAATATAAAAAAATTACTTATTCATATAATATAATAACAGACTTAATTAAAATTTTTAATATGATAAAAATTATTTAAAATGGTAGTTTTTAATAATAATTTAATAATCAACTTTGATTTCTCCAACTTAATTAATTCATAGTGTAAATTAAATCAACTAGCTAGTATCCACAATTGATCTTTGTGTATTTCTTGACCAATTGAAGAAATTAAATTATTGATTAGATACTGGAATATAAAATTAATTTCATTCTTAATTCCATGGGATTGTGAAAGCTCATTCACAAGCCTTATTTCAAGGCTTCATTTGTGGCTTTTCTTTTCAATATTTAAGATTTAATATCTAAAATTTTCATTAACCAATAAATTTTTAATTAAATAAATAATAATAATGAAATCTTGTTTAAAATCTTAAAATTTAGAGTTAAAATTCAATTAAAACTTTTTTGTTAAAGTAGGAATAACAATCACAATCTACTTAGCATCCATAAATCTCCATTTATTATAGATATTATATAATTAAATTTGTGGTTATGAAATACAAATTAAATGTTAATTAGTTTTATTAAATACACCAAAACAATAATAATCAAACTAAAAAAATAGTGGCCTTTATTTCTAGCTTCAACACCATTAAATATTTGAAAGTCATTTTATATAAGCTGCTTTTGCTTTCACATATGAGAACTTGTTACACAAGGATTGGCCAACATATCAATTGTATAGAATATAATATGAGAAAAAATATTAAATACCTTAAATACATATTAAACCTCATATCAAAATTTAATCGATTATTATACCACATATTATATAAGATATCAAAATTTAATCGATTATTATACCACATATTATATAAGAGTTTGGATTGATTTTTAATTATTTTTTCTTGGTTCGGTATGAGTTTATACTTAGATTTTAAAATTTTATTTTTCGTTCAATATGAATTTTTCTCGGACTTTTAATTCTTTAATCTGATATGAATATCTCTGAGACTTTAAATTTTTTTTTTTGTCTCAATTCATATTATAAAATTATAAGTGTTCACTGAATTTAATAAAAAATTATCATATAATTGTTATTTGAGGAAATATTAAAAATATGATATGGAAAAAAGTTTTATATTAATTAAATATAAATATATTAAATGATTAATATAAAAATAAACTCTTTAAATTAATTGCTAGTTTTGAAGGTTGGTTATTTTAAATCTATATTAAAATTTAATAACAATTAATGAAAATAAAGAAAAATAAGGAAGATTAGAAAATAATAAAAAGAAAGATAAGAAAAGTGACAATAAGCTTTAATAATTTTAATTTGATGTTAATCTTAGCAATCAATAATAAACATCACATGAATAGCCCATTCAATAAAATTATAGTCTATTTAATTATCAAAAGATTATAATGGAAAAAAATATATATTTGAATGAATATGTAAAATTTTATAATAAATGATTTCTTATTTTAGTAATATTGTAGTTATTTTATAAATAAAAACTTTAATTAATGTCTAATTTAAAAAAATATATATAATAATTTATATTTTATATCACTTAATTATAATACATTTATGCATCTAGATCAATTTAAGTAATTAAATGGTGAAATTTATGTAATTTAATATCATATTTTCAAGGAATAAACAGAGGAAAAAAAAGTTTAAAATTGTTTTATTATATCAAAATATTAGATGAAATATATATAATAATAATATTAATTTTTATTATTTTATAGTATTTTTTTTAAAAAAATATTTTATATAGTACTTCACTCCATTGAACATAAGAATTTTTAAGAGTACGTGAAATGTTTGAAAATGAAGGATGAGTAGCTACAAAAAATAATTAATGTCTATCTGCAATTCTGTTTCGTACTTTGAATTTGTATTGTCAGTTGTTTACCTTTGAAAGCAATTGACAATAAAATGTTAAAATTTAAATTTAAATAAATTATTAAATATGATAAAATCGTATTATTTTTATTAATATGAAAATAAATTTATATATTAATTTATTTTTATATGAAAAAAAGAATTATATTTTTATTATAATATTTTAAATTTTAAATAAGTGTTATTTTAGAGAATATTTTTTAAATAAGTATCATTTTTAAAAAATTAATATTATATTTATTTTATTTTATTTTAATCTTTAAATTTATAATTTTTATTTAATCACTGTAAATAATTGATTTCTTTAATAATAAGGATTTTTTTTTTATTATCATAGGTTTGTAGTCCAATAACCCTTTAATATTTTTTAAAATATAAATATAAACTTTTAACTTTTAAGAAAAATATATTAATTTTGACTTGTGCAATTTATTTACCACTCAATATTTAATTCTTAGATTATAAAACTATAAATTTTATCATTTTTTTTCTCTTTATTTTTTTAAATGTATAATTTTGGTATTTTAAAATTTAATTTTTGAATTAAACTTATTACTTTGACAAGACAATTTTATTTTTTAATAATAACAACGATAACTCTTAAATAAATAAATAATTAAATAAATACCTGTCTGTTTCTCTTTCTTTTCCACTGCCATCAAAGTTGAGATTAGAAAACTTTGCTCTGCTTTCAGTAGCCTTTCTACTCTCTTACTCTTTCAATTTTCTCTAATTTCTTTACCAGAACTTAGCTGGTTTTTTGCTTTTTGACTCTCTTTTCTCTCACTCTGTTTTGTTTATTTTGTTATCTTATTGTTTTTTGTTACCTAATAATTTAGTACTGGAAAAATTAATAATAAGAATAATATTAATAATCTAGGAATCTGTCAATATCAAGGGGTTTTCCCCAAGTTCAAACCAGCTCTTGCTTTGCAAACTTTCTGCTCTGTTGGTGCTCTTTATTTTTATTTTTTTTATTTGAACTCCATTTTCTTTTGCATATTCCAATAGGGTACCCCAGATTTGCTTCCTTCTCTTGGATTTCACATCTGGGTCTCTCTCCATTGAAGCTAATATCATCTTAAACATCTTAAAGGTGCTACCTTTTCCATTCTTTTTTCAGTTCTTTCTCATGGGTTCTTTATATTTCTGTTCGATTTGAGGTTTATATAAAGTCTCTTGTTATTGTATTGCTATTGAGAAATCTAGATTTCTCTTCCTTCTTCAGTTTTCTTGATTGGTCTATAGATTTTTAATATTGCTTTTCTGGTTGATAAGTACCAAGTCTTGAATTTATTTTTTTCTGTTTTACAGCATTAGATTTCATCAATTTCATTTGATTCTCTTTTTGGGTTTCTAATTTCTGTTGTTCTGATTGATAGTGGTTCCTTTGCTGCTTTTGACTTGGTAAGAACCCTAGAGAGCGGTTAAGCTCAAAAAAATTTATTTGATTTCATTTTATCGTGATGGCTAATAGAGGATTAAGATTTTTCATCTGGGTTTTATCAATCTTGAGCTTGGCATGCTTATATAGTGGATTTACTCCCGTAGATAATTACCTTATAGACTGTGGATCAAGCAATGATAATAAAGTAGGCAGCCGTGTTTTCTTGGCTGATAACTCTACCACAAATTCGCTTTCAACCCCAGAAAACATTTTTGCGAAAGCTTCACTATCTGTTTCTTCCTCGGATGATTCACTGCTGTATCAAACAGCAAGAATACTTGATGGAACCTCTAAGTACTCATTTTCGATTAGCCCTGGAAGACATTGGATTCGCCTTTATTTCTATCCATTTGTTCATGATAGGTACAATATGAGCAGGGCAACATTTGATGTTTTCACCCCAGATTATGTACTTCTGAGCAATTTCAGTGTGAAAACTAATGTTGTTAAAGAATTCTCCGTTAATGTAACCTCCAAAAAACTTGAAATAACCTTCACCCCTTCCAACAATTCATTTGCATTCTTGAATGCCTTGGAAGTTGTTTCAGTGCCTGATGCTCTCATTTCAGATGATGCCAACACGCTTAATCCAGTTGGGAAATTCCAAGGCCTGTTGTGGCAGGCACTGGAGACTAATTTTAGGGTGAACATGGGTGGGCCGTTAATTACATCTATGAATGATACTCTTGGGCGAACTTGGGTTCCTGACCAAGGATTTCTCATCAACGAGAATCTTGCTACAACCATATCAAATATTGGTGCTGTCAAGTATGTACCTGAAGGGGCAACAGAAGATATTGCTCCTAATTCCGTATATGGTACTGCCACCATGATGAACTCATCAGGTGATCCCAACAGCAATTTCAATGTGACCTGGCAGTTCAATGTTGATCCTGGGTTTCAGTACCTTGTTCGGTTTCACTTCTGTGATATAGTAAGTGATGCTCTTAACCAGCTCTACTTCGATGTTTATTTAGACTCCTGGCTTGTTGTTAAGGATCTTGATCTTAGCATTCTCTTAATGAACACTTTGGCGGGTGCACTTTTTATGGATTATATCACACCAACTGCCAGCAATAAACTTCGTGTGAGTATTGGTCCGAGCTCCCTACCCAATGTTTCCCCCAAAGCCATTCTGAATGGGCTGGAGATAATGAAAATAAACAATTCCTTGGGCAGCCTCAGTGGGTTAGCACCTTTGCTTTCTGATTCAAGTTCTAAGAAGAATGTTGGTATGATAGTATGCGTGACTGTTGGGGCAGTTATTGCTGTGGTTTTAGCTGGAATTCTCTGTATTTTGTGCAGAAAGAGAAAAAGGTTGGCACGCCAAGGCCATTCAAAGACTTGGATTCCTCTATCTATTAGTGGAGGACATTCTCACACAGGTAGTAAGTATTCTAATGGGACAACTATTAGTGTTAATTCTAATTTGGGATATCGCATTCCTTTTGTGGCAGTTCAAGAAGCCACAAACAACTTTGATGAGAGTTGGGTTATTGGTATTGGTGGTTTTGGGAAGGTGTACAAGGGAGTTTTAAATGACGGTACAAAAGTGGCTGTCAAAAGGGGAAATCCCAGTTCCCAACAGGGACTTGCAGAGTTCCAGACTGAAATTGAAATGTTATCCCAGTTCCGACATCGCCATCTAGTTTCATTAATTGGGTACTGCGATGAAAAAAATGAGATGATCTTAATTTATGAGTACATGGAGAATGGTACTCTAAAGGGTCATCTCTATGGTTCAGGTCATCCCAGCTTGAGTTGGAAGGAAAGGCTTGAGATATGTGTCGGAGCAGCTAGAGGACTTCATTACCTTCACACTAGCTATGCTAAAGCAGTCATTCATCGTGACGTAAAGTCTGCAAATATCTTGCTTGATGAGAATCTCATGGCAAAAGTTGCTGATTTTGGGCTTTCAAAGACGGGACCTGAAATTGATCAGACTCATGTGAGTACAGCAGTGAAGGGGAGTTTTGGATATCTTGATCCTGAATATTTCAGAAGGCAACAACTGACAGAGAAATCAGATGTGTATTCATTTGGGGTGGTTTTGTTTGAGGTTCTTTGTGCAAGACCTGTTATAGATCCAACTCTTCCAAGGGAAATGGTGAACTTAGCAGAATGGGCAATGAAATGGCAGAAGAAAGGGCAATTGGAGCAAATAATAGATTCTACGCTTGTGGGAAAAATAAGGCCAGATTCGCTTAGGAAATTTGGGGAAACTGCAGAGAAATGCTTAGCTGACTTCGGCGTTGACAGGCCATCTATGGGAGATGTCTTATGGAATCTGGAATATGCCGTTCAACTTCAGGAGGCAGTTGTTCCAGTTGATCCTGAAGATAACAGCACTAATATGATTGGTGAACTCTCTCCACAAATCAACAATTTCAGCCATATTGATAACAGTGTTTCTGCTGCTCAATTTGAAGCATCAAGTGTAGACGATCTATCTGGGGTTTCTATGAGTAAGGTGTTCTCGCAGCTGGTAAAATCCGAGGGGAGATGACTAGTTGGGGATTGCATATTTGATGAGTTCAGTTCCGTCTTTGATTTCACTTCCTTGCGTCGTCTAACCAACCAATGCTAGCTGCAACAAGATCAACCCAAATCTTGTCCCCATTAAAATCAAGAGAGCAAGGGCTTTTCTAGTTGGCTTTTGGACAAAACAAAGAGTGAGGTACCCTATGCAAAACAAAGAGGCGGCGCTCTATGTTCTATGGCCACTCATTCAAGTGAGTTTTAGGGAATTGATAAGAATGTTGTGTCTATATATAGTTACAGGAAGCAACCTGATAAACTGCATTTTTTTTTCGTTTGTTCTTGTCTGATTCTTAATATTCTTGTGCTTTTAGCTATTCTTGTTTGCTGTATCTGTTTATATTGTATCATGATATTGAATTTTTGATTGCCCGAGTTTTGGATTGACAAATATTTGGCAAATGCTTTAATCATAAAAATGAATCAATAATATTAATAATCTTATATCAATATTTTCTTTTAACATAGCATTTTTCTCAACATCAATTCAAATAACTTTTAAAAATAACTTAAAAGTAATTTTTAAGTTTTAATTTTAATTTTTTTTTTAAATCAGCACATAATATTCAAGCTCAATCTATGTTCTAACCAGAAGAGATTTACAGCCACCCAAATGAGTGGAAACTTGCACTAAGAAAGATAATGAAACTTTGGTGGATTAAACCATCATCTAGGCCTCATGGCTTCATTGGCCACAGTTTTGTGAATCCCATCAATTTCTCCCCCAAGCTGGACACCGAACAGTATTTTTTTTTTTTTTTTTTCCCAAATTTTTTATATTCACCACGCCCATCATTTTGAAAAAATAAATAGGCAAAACATATCTCGAAAATCTCTACACTTTTTTATTTTTAATTATTAACTCTCTATAATTTAATTTTTATTAATTAAATTCTCAAATTTTTATTTTTAACACATTAAATCCTTTTTTTAAGGATAAATAGATAACGAGATTGTCATTCAGTGCGTTAAAAATTAAAATACTGACTAGGAAAATTTAAAAAAAAAAAACAAAAAGCACGTTTTAAAACTTCAAAAGCCCCGCTCAGCCAATATCCTCGGACTTCTACCCACCATCACCGCCACTACCATCCTCTCCTCCCCACAACAGTAATCAGAATCCAAAATCTCTACTCTCCTCAGTCTTGTTCCCCACCAGGCAGTTCCAGTAATTTACAGAATTATGAAGTTGCGAGTTGGATTAACAAAAAACGATCACATTACTTCTTCACATAATTAAAAACCTTAGTTACATCACAGTCCCAATTGCTAAAGGGAAAACGATTATGCTTACTTTCTTACCAATTTGATTAATTTCTAGATGGAATTTAATTTGGAGTACAGATGTAGAAAAAGGGAATACTACAAAAATATTTCTTGAAGAATTCAAATAACTTCGTAGACAAATAAAACTCAAACATATATTCTCAAGAAAATTAAAAAATCAGGAATCAAAAAATGATAAACTTTATTGAATTTTCCATCTCAGAAACCCAAAAATCAATATTGAAAAAACTGAAAGGACAGTAAAACAAAATTATTAAGACAAAACCCAATTTTCTTTTAATCCATTGAATCATTTCTATCCTCAAAATGAAGACCCAGAACTTAAAACAGATCAGAGAAAGTAAATTAAAGATCAAAAGGGTAAAGTGAAAGATAGAAAAACATATATATAAATATATGAGCTACCTGGTGTTGCATGTCACAATTACGTCCCTGCATGCACTCGATTTTTATAGAAAACACGAGAGGCGAGCAAAGTAGTAAATACGGAAAAGACAATCTATCATTATAAGAAGTTCACTGCATTTCCCTTTCGTGTCCTAATCAAACCCAAATTCAATTTAACGTCTTGACCCAAATTAAGATTATCCTTTGATGAAGCATCGGATTCATCTTGTTCAGGCTGGAGATCAAATAGCGATTTGGGTTCGAGTTCAAATTTGACGCCTGGCTCCTGTTCGGATTGATTGTTTTGGGATTGGAGAGTGAGAACAGTGGAGGCTAAGCACCGAGCTTGTTGTTGACCATCGCAGCGGCTCTGAGCTTGTCACTGCACATCAGGTCACTCCACCTCTGTTGATCGGAGATCACTGCTCTCTTGAACGGATGGCAAAGATCGTGACGGTAAGGCAACCGATCAGAGTCTTGATATCAGAAATGGAGTTGAAGATGAAGCGGATGAGGGAATCGAGGAATGTTTGGTGTAATTGGAGAAGATGATTTGGGCTTAAAACGGGATCGTTTTTCTCTAAGTTTTTTTTTTTTTTTTTTTTTTTTCATTTTCCTAGTAAGGGTTTTGAATCTCAATCAGCTACACACAATTTCATTATTTATCATTAAAAAAATTGAGATTTAAAAAATAAAAATTTAAAGACTGAATTAATAAAAATCAAAATATAAAGAGTCAATAGCTAAAATTAAAAAAAATACAAAGATATTGAGATGCAATTTGCCAAATAAATATTGAGAGGAACAAAAGAGAAGTGAGTAAAAATGAGAGGAAAGTAATTTTTTTTATGGTGATTTTTTTTTAATAAGAACAATAAATATGGATTATAAATTTCACATCCACTTAATTATAACCATCACATGTGTAATTTTTGCTAGTGACAATTCTAAATCTCTCTCTTTTCTTTCTTCTAAGGATTTCTTTTTTTTTTTTTTTAATGTCATTTGTCCACTTTCATGGTGATTATTTTTTATTTCCATCCTTGTGGTGGAAACATCAATCAATTTTATAATAATTTTAATATTTTTTGTTTGGAAGATAGCTCAACATTACTCATTAGTGAAAATATTTATTTTGATTTACCCTAAAATTAAGTTTTGTTTTAGATAATTATTTTTAGATTTCAAATGGGTACTGTCTGGTCCATTAATTTGTGAAAATTCAAAAAATTTTAGCTCGATGCATTATTCAAAATTTAAGCATCCTCAATTCAATTTCATGGCTTTATAATATGATATAATGAGTATAAATATAATTTTATTTTATATTTTTTAAATTAAAATGAAATTATGATTATGATTAATTTAATTTTAAAATAAAATAATAATTAAAATTTAAAGTTGAGATAAAATTAACATATAAAAATAGATATAGTTGTAAAAATATGTATAATTGTATTACATATCATTTGCACTTACATCTGGTGACCCAATTATCCTATAGTGGTTAGTTACCACTAATTAGATGCGCACGCCTTTACCTTAATTAAAGTACATAATAATGGATTTAAATTAAGAAAACAAAAAAGAGTTAATCCACTAGAATCGATGACCCCAACAAAATTTGCCTTGAGATTATAGCTTAAAGAAATACGTACAAAAAAAAAAAAAAATAGAAATAATGATTGTTATTATTATATGTTTTATTTGTTTCATATTTTTGTTTATGTATAAAAAATATTATTGGTTATTAAAATATTTTAAAAAATATAATGTGGCGTATAAAAAAATATGAAATATAAAATAAAACACATAATAAGATAAAAAAAATTAAAAAATTTAGATATATATATATATATATATATATATATATATATATATATATATATTTGGATGTTATGTTTTGAATTACTAGGGTATAAGTCAAACCGATTAAATTGAATCAAATCGATTAAATCAAATTGAAATAAATGATTTTATAATTTATTTAATTTAGTTTGATTTATGGTTTGAGTATTTTTTTTTTTTTTTTTTAAATCGAA
>CANXYC010114798.1:0-73111 GCA_948193065.1 Aleurites moluccanus | reverse complement strand
AAAATTAGGGTTTTCCTTAATCAATAATACTCAATATGATTTCTTAACATTTAACCATCTTATAGTTTCTATTTTTAATTCCCAACATCAATTTAATTCATCTCTTAAAGAAAATCTGAAATTTATTTCGAATTTACTGTTCACGTTACTATTCATGATGTCCATAATTTCTGATTTCTCTAACATTAATTACCATTAATAGCTTCAAAATGCTTGCAATAAATTCTATATACTCATAATTAACTATTCTAATTACCAAACTTTATTAATCTAAAAGAAAATGACATTTGAAGAAATTTTACCTTATTTCTCTAAAATTGAATTTCTTGAGAAAAACTGCTTAAAACTGACGATTGATGCCTTAAAATATGATAATCTAGAGATTTAATGCATTAATTTTGAGTATTAATGCATTAGAAAATAAATGGAACTAATATAAGAAGAACTGAAGAAGAACGAAGAGAAGAAGAAAGAAAATCGTGAAGAAAATCGCTATTGGGCACTAGTTAAATAGTCTACTGCCCTAAAATTCCACTAGCCAGCTTGCCTCGCCAACCCACCTCGGCAATGCCACCTCACATAAGCCAGCTCGCAATTCCCACTTATCCAATCTGCTCCGGCAATACCTCTTCGCATAAGCCACTTTGCTAATCCCACTTCGCATATCCAATTCGCATATGCCACCTCGCATATGCTGCCTCGCCAAACTCTCCTCGTGAACTCCTTTTTGCATATGCCATCTCGCATATGCCACCTCGGCAATGCCTCTTCGCCAACTCGCTTCGCCTATCTCCCTCTTCACATATGCCACCTCGCATATGCCTCTTCGCCAAATTCCTCTTTGTCTAACTCCACTTCGCATATACCACCTCGCATATGCCTCTTCGCCTAACTCCACTTTGCATATTCCACCTTGCATATGTTTCTTTGTCAACTGCCAGCTCGGCAATCTCACCTCGCCACTTTGCTTACTCGCATTGCCGGCTCGCAATTACCAGTCTCTGCCGAGCTGAAACCCTTCCTCGACAACTTATATTTAATCAGCTCGCAAATGAGTTACAAACATCCAAACTCCCTGATTCTTTTTGTCACTTAAAATAGACATTTAGAGGTCCAACATATCAAAAATTTAAATCACAAAGATAACAACACAGACCATGGTGACTCTTCAAAGTTCATCCTGACTTACTGCCCAAAATTCATCTGAACATGCCTGAGAAATTCCACTCTTCACTGAGTTATACTTATCTAAATCTCCTGAAATTTTATAGCCAATAACACAACACATAAAGGAACATTTCTCATTATTACACTTTTAGCTCAAACAGCCTCAATCATTCTCAGAAAATTCAAACATTCTCAGATTCCTGCAGAAATTAATGAACTGGGCAGGTTCTAATCAAGGAAACATAACTCTTCACATACACAGAATTTTACAGAACCATTATACAAAATTAAAGATGAGATATACACCTATAACTTTTATATTTTACACTTTTCTAAATTATTCCTTTAAAATTAAGAACTCAACCTCATAAAACTACCCTGCAATCAGAAATTTTTAGATTTCCTCAAACATTCATATCTTCAATTAATTAAATTCAACAAACATACAATTAATAAAATATCCCAAAAATGACAGATATTACATAAACTGTCATGACTCACTTTTGGAATGAGACGGTCCTAAGACATGGGTAAACTTAAGGTCACCGAAAACCAGTAGAACCCTTAAACATGACAATCGTTAATCACTCATACTTTAACCCATTCATTAATATTCAAATCTCATTTATCATTTATTAATCTTACAGAAATTTCGATAGAATCGGGTCTTTTAAAAATTACACAACTTACATAAAAATTTACACTCCCAATATTTCACCGTCCTTATACCTTCAACTCCATAGTTCTCACAGTCATATAAAACACTTCTATATATTCATAACATGACACAATTATATTTTAACACCATCAGTATCAGTATTACTGTTTTTGTCATTTCAATATCACTATCATTTGTTAGGCCATACTCATTTACCATTAACTATCATTTCAGTTTCAGTAACAGATAATATATATTCATAAGTTAAACAAAACTACCTATTTTCCAAATTATACCCCATGGAGCTCTATAGTATATACAAATTGACTCCATAAGGAAAATTACATTAGAGTCTTCGGACATCCCAAGTGTAGAGGAAGGAAAATGACTTGGGATCTTGCTCCTAGTACTTTTTTCCTGAAAAATAATTAAACATCCATGAGTGAGTATATAAATATACTCAGTGAGTAAGTATACATTATTATTCATGAGGATCAAGTAAATAATAATAAGATAAATCAATGAAAATTAAGTAACAATGAATGCTATGAATAGATATCAGTATATCAAATTTGCACATGGAAAGAATAGTGATTTGCACACAAAATGCCTTTATGCATAAGAAATGAATAATCAATAATAACAGTGACAAATAACAATGAAATAGGGATAAGGTTTCAATGGAAAATGCCTTTAGGCATAAGAAATGAATAATCAATAATAATAGTGACAAATAACAATGAAATAGGGATAAGGTTTCAATGGAAAATAGTGTCAATAATGGTCGGTACATATCAAAATAGTATGTAGAAGTGACAGATGAAAGGCCAGTAACAGTAACAGTATATACTCCGTCACATCCCAATTTTAAAACATGACGATCCTATAGGAACAACATAAGGCTATCGAAACCCATAGAATCCTTCTATAATATGTAAACATCACCTGCTATAACATATATATATCCACATAATCAGTCTATTTATTATCATCGGTGATCATATCTAAAGTTAACAAATCTTATTTACATTATATATTAGTAACTAATAAAATTACAGACCATAATAAGTACAGTCATCCCAATAATTTACATATCCATTGAGCATCTAAAATATATACAAGGAATATATACAAGTTCAATATTTACATTATTATAACACAGCTGGATCCACTGATGAAGAAATTTTGGACCAGTTCTACTCTTGACCTGAAAAGATAAAACTACTAAAAGGGCGAGTATTTTCATACTTAGTGAGTCAATATATATATATTATCACACATTACGCTAGGTAGGAAATAACAAATGAACAGTATTAACAATTGACCCATGAATAGCATACCAAAGGACATAAATTAAGGAAAATGGTTTATAGACATCAAATATAGATGTATAGATACTGGAAAAAATAATAATCATGTATATATAATAGATATTGGGCCATAAAACTCATATCATTATCAATATAATATGTAAATAACATAAGGTGGATCAGACCCTATGGTCAAAACCATAACCCTTCCCAACTAGGGTATCACTAGAATTTAATTGTGCCCAATACTGATGGTATTTACCCACTACCCCATTAGTAAGGTAGCTCTGTCATACAAACATTAGAATAGGTTAAAGATAGCAAATAAGATATCAAATAGGCAAGAAAATCAGCAAGGTTCAATTTCTGTAACTCTAGCTCAATTAAGTTGTTTAGGCAAGTAAACACATTTAAGATCATTATCCTTAACAAAAGAACATTATAGAATAGGCAAAATACCACAAAAGTCATTTAGGATATAAGTTCAAAATATATCAAGAAGACACATTTACACTAGTGACAAAGAAAGTCACTCATTTTAGTAAATTTGGTAATAATTGGTTTCTTAAGGAAATTAACAAAGGTCATTTCATCGAGCACTTGGTGTGCACCACTTTAGGAATAAATAAATATATTTTTGGGATATATTAATCAAAACCCAAAGTTCACAATTCAAGCCCCAATGGCAACAAACACAAAGGCATTATTAAATAGGGTCTATATACATCAATAAACAACACAATCAGAGCTTGAATTCAAGAAAAATTCAAAGAAAATTCAAATGAAACACTTTGACCAAAAAGCTGAAGGAATTTAAATGGATTCAAATTGATCAAATAAAAGTTTAAACATGCATAATAATATACATATAACTCACCAGAATAGACGGTTTGATCGTTTAAGTAATAAAACGTCTATTTGCCTATAACAGGCAAAAGAAGTGTTCTTCGGTTTCCTTCAATTCTACAATCAATTTTACCACATATTTAACTTTAAATGGATGCTAACTAACTTATTTAAACATTAATTAGAATTTTGGAATCCTATACATAAGGCGGGGTAGACCTTACGACTAGGACAAATCCCTTCCTAGTTAGGGTAAACAGTATAAAGTCCATTGTGCACAATGCCGACAGTATTTATCCATTACACTATCAGTACGGTAACTCTGTCAGGTCCACATAAATAGTATATGGCTATTCAAATATTCAATGGAATTATTTAGGTATAGTGAACAATCAATAGATAAATATGGCTTATTAATCAATTGGTGTCAGTATAGTTCAATGAACATGAGTCAGTTCCATTTTCGGTATCCGGGTGGTTATTCAACAATATAAAATTAAGCATAGGATTTTAACATTTGGTGTGCATAACATTTAAGATATTATGGTACAAAAACTATCAAGGCTCAATGTTATATTTCGAGTTCTCAAGGTGAGCAATACAATAAGCATTTCAATTTTGATAATAATTCAATGGCAATAATTCAAATTTGCTTAGTCAATCAAAAGATATTCAATAGCAATAATAATAAGGCATTCATTTAATAAGGAGATATACTCAATTTGAATGCAATAATTTGGGTTATGAATATGCATAATAATATATACATAACTCACCTTGCTAAAATACTTTACGTTTTCACTCTTCATTTATTTACTTTGAACTTTCACTTATATCATCCTCAGTATTCGAAGCTACACATCAATTAATTTTTAAATCAGTATCTATTTACATATCATATACTATTGTAAACTTTAATTTATTTAAAATCCATATGTTCCTTAACTTAGGGTTTAAACTCTTAAACTTTCACTGGTTTTCCCTCATTCTGGCAGTCTGTGTTCTTTTGCCTATAACTCATATTATACATATCCAAATTACTTTGATTATTTTTTTTTATTAAAACTAGACATATAATATTATAACATATTAAAATTTCAGATTATTTGGATCACTGTATAATTACTAGTGAATTTTCAAAGTTAAACTAATTTCCTGAAATCTCTATCTGAACAGACCCATTTCCATGCCTATAATTAATTCTGTACTTAACCAATTTCAAAACCATTTTATAGTCATTTAGATCACATATAAACAAAAAAAATTCATTTTTAATACTTTCCCTAATTCAGACTCTAAGATCTCTATATCAATAGAACTCGGTAACCTATGTTCTGTTTTATCAGTCAATTCGGGCAGATTGCACTTATGGCTTAATATCTTTTAAACTACAAATCTAATTGCAAAACCCTTTTACAGGCCTCTATATAAGACATAAATAAATACTTTATGTTGAACATTTCTTTTAATTTTATCTCTATCATCCTGTATAATAAAAACACAGTAACATTTTTTCTGAAACCCTGATTCTGAGTCAGTCATGATTTTTGCCTAATAACTCTCTTCTCACTTAGAATTTTTTTCAATTCCTTTTAAAGACATCTAATTAATATATTTATATACAATTTTAATGTTTTAAGCATCCTCAAATTCATTCATTAAAATTTTAGAATACTAGCTACAAATTTCTATTCAAAATAGATTATAGAATTCAAAACTCTAACTCAATCTCTTAACTAGTTTCATATATCTTTGATTACATAGATTAATTAAGCCAATCCATCATCTATTCTAACCTTAAAACTTATAAAATAAATCAAAGAGTTAAGTTTATAAACTTTACCTTTGATAAATTTTCTTCCTCCAAATAGCATGAATATATTTCTTCCATTAATTTTTCTTCATGAAACTTCTTCATTCTCCATCAATTTTTCCTATCTAATTTGGTTAGTATCTTTGAAAGAATTGAAACAAATTTTTGGTTATTTATTTCCTTAATAGTACGGTCTCTTCTCTCCCATTTACTATCCCTTTCTTTCCTTTTTATATACACCAAGGTTTACAGAAAATTTTGGACCAAAATTATAGAAAATTTTAGATTCATACACTTGTAAAGGTTTTGTTAAAATAACTTAAAAATCTTTTAACAATAATCTTGATGGTGGCTGGCTAACTCAAGTAGAATTCTCTAGAATTTTTATGTTAAAAAAATTAATATTTATTGATAGGTCCCACAACTTTTGATAATTACATATTTTTCCACAATTTTCCTTAATTATAATTACCACAGCAATTCTTTTTAATTCTTTTCATTTAAGTCCTTAAATTATTTGCACTCAAGTCCTATGAAATCTTATATAATCTTTAGTACCTCAATTTAACTTAATAATTTAACCTCGATAGCAACAAAATTTTTTATGCTGAATCTGTTTCGACAAAATTCTGAAAATCGATAAATTACGTTTCTTAATTTCTCTTTTATTATGTATCAATTTTCACTCATCTTAATTATCATATATATTTCAATTTATTTTTAATTAATCCATAACCAATCTAAATTAAATCATATAAAAGAAAACTGTACTAATTATTATCAGAAATTAATTAAAATAAATCGTCTACCGACAAATTTCTCCAAAATCGTCTCTCTAATTTCATATTGAATCTCAAATTATTTTTCCTCAATATTTTAAAATTTTAATTCTAAATATCCTCAATTAATTTTTATAAAAACTTCTTAAAAATATTTATTTTTTTAATTATTATTTTTAAAATTTTTTTGCAACAATTATTTTTAAATTTTCTTTATATATATCAAAAACTATTTTAGCCTATTTATTTTTAAATTAATATTAAATTAATATCATTTTATCACTATGATTCGTTACTATCTTATTATCTACTGTACTACAGTATGTGGTATTATATAATATGAGATTTAAAAATAAATATCAAAATTTAAATCTCACCAATAAAAATTAAAGTAAAAAAATCGAAAAATATTTGTAATCACATTTTTTTATCATAGTGAAAATAGTTATAATTATATTTTAAATCTAAATAATAAAAAAATTAATTATATATAATAATTATATTTTTAATTTAAATAATACATTCATGTGATGCCATGTGCCATGATCAATACTAAAAACGTGCACAACAGGCTAAACAATAAATTTATGCAAGTGAAACAAGTAAACAATATGGTATTAATAAATATTATGTTTATATATATAACATCTATATAGATTTGATCTAGATTTAACTATATACTATCTAGATCTTTATTTTTCTTTCCTAATAGTCAAACTTACATTTATCACAATTATTGTGAATTTAATTATTAGTACCATTATTAAACTAAAAAATTGACAGCCATGTGATTTAATTTTTTTTTTGAAAAAAGAGATGTGTAGTATTTTTTTTAAATATCATGTCAGTGTAATTTAATTTTTCAGACATGTAAATATTAAATTTATTAATGTAATTAATATTTAATTATTTGATATATAATATCAAATAATAAAATATTTTTCTATAATAATAATCTAACTACTTAAAAAAAATTAAATTACGAGCAATTTGTTGTTGTTGTTTCCCCTAAGTTTTATCTTGAAGAAAGTGGACATAGAAAGTTTATAAAAAAATAAAATGTGTTGGGTAAAGTAAGGTGAGAATTTTGTTTTTTTATGGCGCGAAATTTCGATTAGGTAAGATAAGAGACAAAAACAGAGGGTATAAAAGTAAATTCAACTTTTCAAGAAATTTCCCTACTCTATTCGCCACTTTCCATTTATTTTATGAACGATTGCATCTCAGCTGAGCTGGCATGGCAGTGTGGTCCCACTTACCTAAATTCATATCTACCAGATCATACGTCCTCCATTTCCATTTTGCTAGACCTTTAGATCTCAACAATGGCGGGAGGTATTCAAACTTTATTTCTCTCTCCTCCATCTTCTAAAACGCTGTCGTTTCACCGCCACCGGTACCCAAATCTCCGGCCAATTTGTAACCCTTACTATACTCGCTCTTCTATCTCTTTCAATCCAAGCCGTTCGATTTCAATTCCTACTATAATCAGAGCTTGCAATCGCCCTGATCAGGTTTCTCTGCAATTCTATTCACAATCTTCATTTGTCAACTAATTTAGTTCTAAATTATATCAAATTGAGGGGAATATAATATTTGTTGCATTGTAGGTAGATGGCAGTGGAAGTGGAGCTGCTAAATTTTCGAGTCCGCCAAAAGGGTTGGCTTTGGCCAAGCCATTATCGAATTTTGTCGACAAGAATTTTCTTCCTCTGGGTAATGATTTTTTTTTTTTTTTGAAATTTTGTGTTTTTCAATTTGGGTTTAGTTTCTTAATATGATGTTAATTGCAGCTCTTATTGGTGGAGTACTGTTAGGACTTGCAAATCCTAGTCTTGGTTGTCTTGCTGATAAATGGTATCTATCAAAAATCAGTACTGTTGGGATATTTTTCATTTCAGGTCAGAAAATCAAAACTCATTTCTTTCTTGTAATTGAACCATATATTGTCTTTTAACACTGTCTCACTTTACAGGGTTGACGTTGCAAAATGGAGAAATTGGTAATGCTGTGAAAGCTTGGCCTGTGGGACTTATTGGGCTTGTAATGACCTTCATTTTCTTTGTGCCATTATTCATTTAGTAGGTTCAGCCTCTATAATTTTTCTGTCTAATTTGCATGTTGATATATTTTTATTTTTATTTTTTATTTATTTTTCTTTTGTTCTGATTCTGTTTTATTTTTTAATAGTTCCTTTTCATGTTGTTTGAAATTGACGAATATATTTCTTTTGGTGTACTAAAGATATATAAAAAATTTACTTTTAAATAATCAGGAAAATTTGAATTAAGTCCTCTAAGATTAGAATCTTGTTTAATAGTACTTCCTAAAGTTTGAAAACGTATTTTTCAATTACAGATAAGAAGTTCAAATCTCAAAAAGGAAACAAAAACCAAAAAATGAATTTTTGATTCTTCAGAATATGATGTATTCTACGGTGTTAGATTATGATAATGAAAGTTGGAGGAGGAAAAAAGAATTAACTATATAATTCTAACTCTAGGTTAAATGCTAGGAATTTAATCCAAACTTATCAACTTTTGATGGATGCAAAATTAAAAATTTGCATTGTTAACAAATTTACAAAAGCAACTACAAAAATAAAAGATTTCCATAGATATATTGAATTTAACATTCATAAAATTTGCAAAAAGCACTCTACCTTATAAAGTTAGGAAGGAAACAGTGAATGCATAATAGAAAAATCAAATATAAAAATTATATTGATATTAAATTTTTTTTTTACCATTTTTTTAATCAAAATTTCTCAAAATTAAAATAAAAATTCACCTAAAATTATAACAATTACCATATGAATTAAGCTTTAGTATTTTAGATATTGATAATGAGAGAATCAATATGAAATTATAAATTCAAATGGATGTGGTTGAAACTGTTGGACAATATTAATTTTGCAGATTGATTTGAACTTTTTCCCAAACTATAACTGTGTCAGGTTTGTTTCAGCAATCAGCGCCTTAGTCTTGGGTCAGTTTATTGCAACGCATCTTTTATTTTGATTTGCAATGCATCTGGTGTTTCAATTCAATGAATAGTATTTTATTGGAAATCTTAGCACATTAAAATCTTTTAAAAGAATTCAGAATTCTCTAATATAGTAAACATTTTGTGATTTGATGTGCAACACATTGGGAGAACTTTTTAACTGAGGCTTTCTTTGTTGATCTTAAATAAGAAAAGTACAAGCCATACAGTACAAAAAAATATTATAGCTGAATGGTGATAGCAACTAGGCTGTCCAAAACTAATGAAAAAAAACAGATAGTCAATTGAAGATGAAGAGGCGGATAACTTTAGAAAAAGCTCTTTTTCCCCTTCTTATGTTCACCAAACTTCTGGATCTTAAAATCAGAAATTTTTTTTATTCTTATTATGCTTCCGTTGTACTGCAGGATTGCTGACTGCGACTTTGGTTATGTTTATTTGTTGATTTGAAAAATGGAAGGAGCAGAAACTTAGGTAGCAACTAGATTTGTAACCTCTTAAATAAAACTAGATTTGAAACCAAATTAACTAAGAAGTTAAATAGTGAAAGAAATGCAGGTCATAGGGGCTGTTTTGCAAAGCAGTAAGCACTTCAAATACTACTTGGTGAACGGTAATTCAAAGGTTTAGGCTTCACACCTAAACTTCCTGAGCATGATACCTGAGGTTCCAGGGCATCATAATTGAATTGCATTACATAATCCAAGAGGCAACTAATGCAGGAAGTTTTATTGACTCAAATTCCGAGTAATAAAGCGTTACCAGCTTTGGTATTTATAGACTCCAATTGATCCTTAACCTTTAAGAAACTCAACTCCCAAAACTAGGCCAAACCTCTACTTCCATACAAAAATATTTTCCTAGACTAATAAGGACTCGATAAAAGGCTCAGAAGTAAATCCTAAAGACATCTAGCCTACCCATTACTGCATATGTTAAAGTTACGAAACTACCTTGACACTTAAAGTTGTAAAATGCTAGTCTAGCAGTTGATTTACTGAAATGACATAAATGTAAGACTGAAAAGTACTCAATAATGTCTCAAGTAATTGTTGACGTCTAGACCATAACTATAAGCATTTCTTTTTTCAGTATGTAAACATTATTAGATATAGATAGTTTGATTTCTGTTACTTGTACTCCATCATATAAAAAGAGGGGAATATTGAGGAAGATATTAATTACCCATAGAACAATTTCTAGATGGTTGAACAGGAGAAGCATTGAAAATCGTTATCTCATTAACTACCATTAAGCTAAGGAGTCCAAAAGAAAAGGAGAATTAAATGTAAAAAATTTCATGCTTGAAATAATTTGCATGTTGACAATAAGAACACTCTCCATTGATATTAGGTGCATTCAATTTTGCATAAGCTTTATCAAAATACAGAAAATTTTCTTTTTTATTTAATAATGACTATAATCTTATAGGCATTTACTGTACTCTACCTGTTGCATTCCTACTCTATGAACTATTATGCAGTTGAAAAGATTTGTGAATGATTGTTTCTGGCCTTGTTATATACTGGTGATGCCTTAATGTAGAATGCCTTAGGTTTAACTGTTATTGTTTCTGGCCTTGTTATATACTGGTGATGCCTTAGTGTCTAATGCCTTAGGTCTGTGAATGATTGTTTCTGGCCTTGTTATATACTAGTGATGCCTTAATGTCGAAGTCCTTTCAATAGTTCAGATGGCTTTAATTTCTATCCTTGTTATGCATTAGCAATACCTTAATGTAGGATGCCTTCATTAACTCAGACTGGTTGAAGATGCTTACACCTTGTTATGACTGGAAGTAAATTTGAGCCACATTGAGCTTTACTGTTATATCTTTATCATTATTGTTATGTTCTGAGTTGTTCTTTTACATATCTTATCCATAAAGTTTCATCTAAGAAATGCTGAGAACTTTTCTAACGACTGACAACAAGGTACATAATCATATATAGAGGAAGGTGGGGGGAGGGGGAGAGGGGTATGTGTTTCTTGAGCATTTCATCCATCTTTCAAGAATTAGTCTAAGCATTTAAAATTATGACTATTATTTGTGCCTTCTTGGCATCATTCTAACTGTTTATATTTTATGTCTATCACTTGTCATGTTACATAGATGTTTGCATTTATGGTAATATATATTGTTGATTCATGGTCATTTTCGAATGCAGTTATCAATTCTATTGTTCACACCATACTTTTCAAAGCTAATTTTGCAAATTCAGCTCCAGCCACAGGAGTTTGTAACAGGTAAGGGGGAAGAAAGTTGGTGAGCAATGATCTATTTGATTCCGGACCCAAAAAAAAAAAAAGACTCGTAACCTCTCTTTTAATTCATTTCCTATGCAAATAAAAATAAAACAAAAAGACATGATTTCATCACATGCATTTGTGTGAAAGTACCAATATACATATGCATTCTTGTCTGTGTTCTTGCATGTATATGTATGGATGAAAATTCAAAACTTCAAGCAATTTTTTAGTGCCTTTGTTTTCGGCTGTTGGAGCTTACTGGTAGCTGGTGGTTGGATTTCAAAATTATTTTACATTGTTGATCTTTCAATGAATTTATTTTTATGTTTTTTTTTTGTCAAATTGGGATTCTTAACATTGTGTGAAACAGCAATTAGTTACTTTATGGCTTTGTAGCAAACTGTCCAACATAGTCAATGTTTCCCACAGGACTAGCTTTCTTTTGCTGCATGCCAACTACATTATCAAGCGGAGTGGCACTAACTCAGGTTTCTTAATTTCTTTTATTTTTTATGTACTTTTCCGCCCTTTTTTTTCTTAATCTTTTTCCAAAACGAATGACTTTGTATGCTTAATGGTATCTTTCATACCTCAAATACAGCTTGCTGGAGGAAATGCTGCACTTGCTCTAGCAATGACAGTGATATCGAATCTCTTAGGAATTTTGATTGTAAGTTATGTAGAAAAGATTCTTACTTGGTATCTGTTAAATTTCTGCCGTTGCATATCAATTGGAACTATTAAAGATTTAATTTTGCTGTTTGCATTTTGGTGTGCATTTTGTTGCTGTAGGATTTACTCTGACATTAGTATTTATAAGCATAATGGTTTATTTAGTTAGTCGCTGTGGAACTCTGTCCCATAATTTGAGTTCTTGACTATGCACTTTGACTGATAACCTCTGTTTCTTAAGCTTAAAAGTAATGGTAGAATATTAAGTAAAATTGCAATATAAAACCATATGTTGGTCCATTTTAAAGTTTGACATTTGCTAATATGATGCTGTTCAATGCGGAATACTGAGACAGAGGATGATCTTTGTATTCATTTAAATAATATTATTCTTGAACTCTTGTTTTTCACAATATTTCATACTTGTTAGTTGTTACTCACTGGAGTTGTTTTATTGGTTATTTGTTGGTTATGCACTTGTGGTTTGGGGATGCACAGCATGTGTGTGTCAGCATGTGCAAGGCTTTTCCCTGTGTTGTCTTTGTAATCCTCATATTGCTCTCTATATATATTTTTTATATTTTAATTAGGTGAAGTGTTTTGGGATTTTCTGGATATCTTAAATCTTACTGTGACATTGGTATATTGTATGGTTGTTTTACATTCCAAAATAAAATTGATACTCTCAGATATTGTGGATTCAATAATAAATGTTTGATGGAATTTTAGAGGAAACAGCCTCCTGCAATGCATAGTGAAACTTGCTTACATACAACCCTCCTCCAAACATAGTTTGAAAAAATCTAGTGCAGGATATATGGATATCTTAATGAGAGAGAGAGAGGCATTGGATCTTTTTTCCTACTTCTTTTGTTACTTCAACTCTTCACTTTAGCCTCAAGTATTTTATTGGATTGGAATACCTGGACATGGATAATGACACATTGTACATTTCCTGTCACTGGGAAAATCAATGAAAGTTTGAAAAATAAGCAAGTCTGAGATATGATCTACTTAGCTGTCCTAGATTGTGTTCCTAAACATGACATGTACTTGCAAATCCTAGAACAGCTTGTAGACTTCATGCAGGTGTACTTCATGCAAATACTTCGTGCCAATGTAAATCTTGTTTGTGTTCTCAAATCTAACCATTTCCTTTTTGTTCGGTGACATTTGGAAGGCTAAAGAACCCTCTAAAGATTTTTTGATTCATGATCCTTAATAGGATTACAACTATGTCAAATGTGAAAGGCTGAACATCGTCTATTGATGTGCCATCTGTTTTCTTAGTGTTCCATAGTTATGCAATTTGCTGCTCTCATTGTATAACCTTCTGGGATTTGCATCTCAGATTGTGTTTTCTTTTGCTGTCTGTATTTTGATAGTGCATGATTTGGATCTCTAGAACTGGCGATCCAATTCCTTTTTCAAATTGTTTTCCGGGTATCTTTTGAACAAAGACAATGGTGAAAAGGAAGAAGATGATGAGGTTTTGATGTGGCAAACCAAAAGGGAACTGTAACAGCCAAGATAAGGAGAGGAAGAGGAGTGTGAGAGTTGCAATAGGCTCTTGTTGTCTAAAAATCTTTTTTTCCCTCTGCTGCTGGTGCAGAAACCCCCCTTTCTCTCCTTCTCGTTTTTTTCTTTGTTTTAGACTCACTTTCATTTTTATTTAGGTCTTTGTTAAGAGAATAGTTATCGGCCTTGCTTTAAACTTTTTATACCCTTTTTAACCTTATCTGTTTGGTAAAAAGGCCATCAGCCCATACATAAAACATTATAATATAGAAAATTATTTTAGAAAAAATTATGTGTGCTTAGTAGTAGTCAATTTTAAATATCATTATTGCTCATTTCCGGAGTATATAGTGACAATTTCCGAACGCTCATGCTCAATCGTGAGACTGCCTGTTGAAAGTCTGATGGTGCGCTTGCTCTTCTCTTTCTATTTAACTACAAAGCTATTCCACCTAGAAGAAAATTCTAGATAAAAAAAAGGTTATGAAATGCTTCTAGGTGTAAAATTTGAACAAATTGTTCCCAATAAGTGTGATTCACATCCTGTGATCCATATGAGAATACCAACTAAGCCTAACCCCTCTGTACCATGCATTAAAGCTATGCATGATACGCCATATTATATTGTAATGTAATATATTTAAATGTATTTTTTGTTTAATGTTTGAACTGAAAATGTATTTGATTTTATTTCATTATATTTCATTACGACATACCAAACATAACCTAAGTAGTATATCCAGTCGCTGTACCTGTATCACAACCAAAGTTTACCATCTTCCAACACTATTGATGCGAACCCTAATTGACTTGATTTGAGACCCAATACCTTTACGCATGGTATGCGACCTCTTAGAAAGTTAAATCAGATTTGAACAAGAAAATCTCAATCCATTGACGAACCTGTGTCAAGAACCTTGGTATAATGGTGAACGTCATAAAGTGATTAGTTTTGATAAGTTTAAAATGATTCTTAGCAATGACCAAAATTGAGAAAATTTCTCATAAAGGTTACATTAATCAAAATCTGAAATTTTTAATATATGGGTTTAGCTAAGTATTTATAGTGACTTAGTTATATGAAAATCCTAATTTAAATTTTCTAGTTAAAAATAAACTTCTTAAACCATGGTAAACTTCCTAGATAAAGACAAACCTTTAAATAAAATAAAAATAAAACTTAAATTCGTTTTGAGTTATAAGTTAATACAAAACAGGCTCAACACTCACTAATATATTTAATTTTAATATAAATATACAACCCATAAATATATTATACTAAAACTAATTAGATAAGATTGATCAAAATTTAATGTGTACAGAACTCTACTTGGGATCATATCATTTTCCCTTTCTTGAGAAATGATTCATCCTTGAATCATGTGCCATGATATCATTGAAATATAAGCTTCTCTTGCAAGTGTCATTCTTCTTTTGTTGGAGAAAACTCATCTTCTAACTTTGAAGAACTGAAGTAATAAGAACATCACACAAGTTTGCGAACTTTCCTTCTTGATGACTATTAGCAAATTAAGAGTTTGGAAATTTTGGAAATTTGTTGAAGAAATATCAAAGAAATCATTAGGCAAAACAAAATTCACTACAGAAATATCCACAAATTCTGCATTATTTTTATTTTTGTGGAGAACTAAATCATTTTCATTTGCTCTATCATCTTCTTCTCATTCCAAGATTTCTTGATGAGTTTCAATTGTTGGAATTTCTTCTCGAACAACTTCTATTGATTGAGCTTTATTTTCTTTTTCAATTTTTTCATCCACCCAATCTGATTCATAAGTAACCTTGATGGGATAAATTATTATGCTTTCTATCACACCATTCTTAATCTCATTTTTAGATTGTTCTATTAATAATTTTGATGCAGATTTCTCTTCAGCTTTCCTTCTTTAATGTTTAGCTCTTTGCTCGACTTTCCTAGCTCTTTGCTCGGCTTTCCACCTCTCATGCTATTCGTTAGTTTCCTCAAAAACTCTCCTATAATAATCCTTGAGCATCTCCTCTTTAGATTTCATTGTTTTCCATGGTGCATTTGGATTTTGTCCCTTTGAGACTGAGCCTTCTAATTTTTTCATTCGATCTTCTAATCTTTTCATTTGATCTTTTAATCTTTTCATTCGATCTTTCATCTTTTCAAATTGCAACTTTATGGTTTGAAAGTACTTTTCAAAGGCCTCTAATTTAGAGGAAATGTCAATTTCTCTCATTGTGAACCAAAGTAAGTTGTAAAATTCAATCAATTAACCAATGTAAAAGTAAGAATTTTTGACAAATTTTAACAAAATTTGGAATAAAAATGGACGATAAACACTTAGAATGAAAACGATCTGGATAAAAATAGATACGGAAAGAAATTAATCGTACTAGGACTAGAATTATATTAAAAAGGACAAATAATTGAAACGAAAAAAAAAAAGATCGGTATTTTCTTTTGATTTTTGATTTTTTATGACAAACAATTGATTAACAATGAAACGAAAAAGTACGAATTCTAACAAAAACAAATGAAAATAAGAAAAGGCAATTTAACCAAACGAAACAAGAAATAATTTTTTATTTTTTTTTATTTTCGATTTTTAGTATTAAGCCAAGACAAATAATTTTATAGCTTAATTAAACAAAATAACACAAAATGAAATGAAACGGAAACAAACAAAAACAAACATAAACGAACAGGAAGAAACAAAAAGACAAACGAAAACAAACATAAACAAACAAGAAGGAATGAAAACAAGGAAACGTGATAATAAAGATACGCAAATCTGATTCAGAGTCTAAGTTCTGATACCAAATTAATGCGAACTCTAATCGACTTGCTTGAAGACCCAACACTTTTACATATGCTATGCGACCCATTGGAAAGCCAAATCAGATTTGAATAAGAAAATCTCGACCCATTGACGAACCTATGTCAAGAACCTCAGTATAATGATGAACCCCACAAAGTGATTTCAAAACAATTTTTAATAAGTTCAAAACGATTTTTAATATGAATCAAAACTGAGAGAATTTCTCACAAAGTTTATATTAATCAAAATTTGAAATTTTTAATACATGGGTTTAGTTAAATATTTATAGTGACTTAACTATATGAAAATCCTAATTTAAGTTTTCTAGTTAAAAATAAATTTCTTAAACCACGGTAAGCTTCTTAAATAAAGATAAACTTCTAAATTAGATAAAAATAAAATAAACTAATACAAAACAGATCCAAAACTCACTAATATACTTAATTTTAATATAATTATACAATCCATAAATATATTATACTAAAATTAATTAAATAAAATTAATCAAAATCTGATGTGTACAAAATTCTACTTGGGATCATATCAACTATGGTAGTGACACTCGTATTATGTATATGTGTGTGTGTCTATGGCAATTGGTTTATCCATGAATCCTAGATCGTTATTGTTGATTAATTGCTAGTGTTTTTAGATAAATAAGTGGACAAGTACTCTTCAGAAATGTGCTATGTCAGTGTTCTGTGTTTGTATGATATGGGACTAAATTTTCTTTTCCAACTTTTTGTGGTATGCTGCTTCTGAATTTTTTCGGGTTTCTTTAGCTCAAATGTAGAGGAATCTGAAAGTTCTTTTGTTTCAATAGATTCATTGTATCCCGAGAGAGGGCTCCGTGCTTCTCATAGACATTTTCTCTCTTATGCTAATAATATTTCTTCTGGTTATAAAAATATTATTGCAATAAGGAAGATTATTTTAACTTTCCATCAATAGGCATACTAAATGGGAGGAAATTAAATATGCTATTTATGGAGGGGAAGTTCTCTAATTATTTCAATGTTAGTACTCGTACTCTTAATGAGTGTTTTAGACCCATCATCTATATTGGTCAAAATTCCACCTGGTATGAAAGTTGTGATTTGCAAATGAAGTTTGGTGATTTAGCATGGGGAAATTGGTTTTCTCTGCGTCCTCTGTGTCTCTCTCTAATGGATGTGTAATATGAGACTTTCTGTTTAATTTTAGTTTCTTTTGTATATTACATGCTTTTCCTTCATTTTATCTTTGCTAAAGTCAATTTACTTATGCCACTTTTCAGATTCCTTTTTCTATCTCTAAATTCATAGCTGCTGGTGTTGGTGTATCAGTTCCAACTAAGGAGCTGCTCAAAAGTCTTGTTCTCATGCTTCTAATCCCTCTTATTGTGGGAAAGGTAATATTCTGGAATCCATGTGGAACCTGCTAAATGAATTTTCATGTGATCAAACAGAATTATGTTATTATAGAAACTGGTTCACCATTGAAATTTTGAAAAATTTGTGAGTCTATATGAGCTTTTGAATAATTGTGTAAATAATGTATGAATTCTTTTTTGATGCATAAAATTTTAATTTTGCTGTCCGCACATGCATTAAAAAGTATGTACATCAATCCCTCTCAAATTATTAACCTTGCTTAAAAATTCTGTTTATAAGACTCACTATAATTTTAATTGTTACTGACTAATTTCTTAAAAAAATAAAAAAAAGAAGTAAAGTAATTTATGTACAAAGTAATAAAAAGAGTCTGAAAAGGCTGAAGTTGGTTAAATGGTTGGTCATATGAGAGCAAAAATTACAAAGGGAAAGACATTCTCTATAAACTTCTCTCTCCCCCTCAAACTTAAAGCTATTAATGTATTTGAAATTGTCTTTTCAAAATTACCATTTCACTCTTATTTCCAACTCTTTAATTAATATATTTTACCATATGCCTTTTGACGATCTTGTCATTCGTTGTAATAATCCACAACTTCTGATCTACAGGTTTTTCGAGAATCCTCCAAAGGTGAGTGTCTCATGGTTTTCATTCTAGTAAGAAGTTTTCTAGCCTTTTCTGCATTGAATTGAATCAAATATGTGGATCCCAGTATTTGCATGCCACAGGAGCAACTTCTTTGTGAGAATACATCAATTAGTGTTTTTGAAATATCCTCTTTCAGTTCTCATTATTCTTCTTTGCTTTCAGAATAAGGAAAGGAAATTAATCTGAGGAAATTCATCTTAGAATTTTTACTGAGGCATCTGTTTATGAAGGAAGAATAAGAGGAACAAAAACAAAAATGTTTGCTATTTGAAACTGTTCTAAAGGAGAGAATTTGAAAGCCCTGTCATTTTGTACTCTTTTACATAAAATGGTTACACTCCCAGTGCACCTTTATGTTTGTAAACCTAAAACATTTAGGGCCGTTTGGCATTGCCATTGCTGTTAGCAGCTTTTGTTACAAAAATTAAAAGGGATCTTTTTGGACCAATAGATGATAGCTTTTTGCAGTTTGATTTTTATGTGTCTAAAGATAATTTTGGAAAAAAGTTTCAAATTCTGCAAAAATCAAATTACAAAAAGCAATTGTCTATTGGCCTGAAAGCAGCTATTAGCAATAGCAATTCCAAATTAGCCGTTACTATTGCACCAAGTAATGGGCATGTTATATTTAGCCCATCTGCGTCATGGTTTAGTTTGGTAAATTATTCAGTTGACCATTAAAAATGCAGTCGATAGAATATGTTGTCTCATCTATATGGGGCATGTTAACTGTGGAAACAACTTTGGAACGCCCTGTTAGATATTATTTTTTTTACTGATTATGTGCACCTGTCAGATTTGGCAAATTTTGTTGATAAAAATCGAAAGCTTTTCTCGAAGATGAGTGCAGTCTTCCTCAGTTTGGTAAGACCCAACCTTTAATTGCTTTTTCTATTATTTTTTTGACTTTGTTGTGCCTATTTGATTAGATGCTGTTTCTCCCCAACTTGTTTGATGGCTATTATGAAATCTAGGTGTCTCTACCAGGCATTAAATTTATTATAGTTTATACTAAATAGATCAACACTTGGCCTGAAAGATGTGTTGAAGTTCAAGATTCAGTCGTTCAGAAATTTATGCTTGCTTAAGTGGAGAGACAGTGTGGCTTAACCTGGTCACCTGTTTCTGAGTTGTGATTTATCCGATAATATCTTAACTACAAATGATTATGTTATCTATGGATTAATATTCTACAGCCTTTTTGGGTTTGGAATTTTGGATCAACCACAGATTTGTAATCCCATGATATTTAGTTATTTCAGAGTTCTCCATAGTAAGAGTATTACTAGTGCATAATCGGAGAATGGGTTTAATTGGCTAGGATTTTGATTGGACATGCACCATACATAAGGGACCTAGAAACCTATATAGCTTCATTCAAACTTTTTTCAATCAAAGAACAATGTCGTGAGCAGACATCTGAGCATAATCTAGATTCTGGAATTCCTCTAGATTTTATATTGCTTGCTTGAAATGGTTTCATGTTTGTGAAGTAAGAGGGTAGCACTTTCCAAGCTTGGAACATTTTTTTTATGTCCAAAGTTGGAATAAATCCAGGATCTCTATCTTTGTCTGCTCACACAAATGAAATGCTTAACAGATTGCACTGGTTTCAGAAGCAAGAGGAGGAAATTTCCATTTTTCTAATTTATTAAAGCTGAGAAAAACGAGTGAATATAATTTCTTAAAAGCTCAGAAAAGGGTTCAATCTGTTTATCTAATTGACTTCTTTTATGACTTATCCCCTCGGGTCTCAATTGAAAGACTTGTGGAATTAAGCCAGCCATTGCCAAATATTGATATTATCACAGTGCCAGAAGAGCTGACCTCTGTGCATGATAACGTTCAGCTCTTTTTGTATTTATCTTGGCCCTTGACAAATTTTATTAGTGCACTTAAGTTGGCTTATTATTGGATTGTTGAACTATGCAATAAAAAGAGCTAATTCTTGATATCCTCGAACTCAGAATTAGTTTCCAAATTTAGCAAGTACATTTTTCAAAATTAAGATAAATTTTAGGATTGCAGTGGAAAACAATGGAAAATGGCTCCAATAATATAAATTTGAAGATTGTTCTTGGAAAAAAAATTTGATTCGGTAGAATAATAAGCCCTATGTATGCATCATTTATTTGTTTCAAACAACCAGTTAAATTAATTACACAATAACTTAAATTTTGAATAAACTCAAATTTATTAGGATAGTTACATTGATGGACATTCAACATGATTGGTTAGGAGGATGGCTTTCCTTGTTAGATTTCTCCTTTTTGTTGCCTAATATATTCTCTGTTTACCAAAAATAATTAATGATAAACAAATAACTATTTTTTATGCAATTCCTTATTTGATTGTGCACCATGCAAAACTTAGGTTCCAATATTTCATGGAGATTGTATTAATATTAAATTTTATTGTTAAAGCAAATCTAAGTGGTACTTGTCTGTTAGCATTGATTTTTTTTTTTTTAAATAAGTCATATTGAATTCAATTCTAAAGCTTTTATGTTTGATCAGGCTCCATGGATACAAGTAAGCAGGTCAAGGCCACTGCTCTTAATGGTTAAGCCTGAAATTTTCCTGGTAGCTATTGGGATGGGAGTGTATGTTTTCCACCCTTAATTTCTTTATACTTCTCTGTAATTTTCCTAAAAGCTTTTAATATTTTTTATCCCTAGGTTGGTGCTGATTACTTTTTTCCTAGTTTGTTAGAGTTAAAGATCCAACAAAGATTCTACATTGAATAATAACAAAATATATAAAGGATTTATAAATGAGTGGATATTGGACTTAATATATGCTAATTGGTTTTGTGCAAATGGATTCTAACATTTGTCCACTTATAAGCCCATATGTGTGTGCATTCATAGACTTTAACATGGCAACAGAGCCAGCTCTACACTCCAATTTGTGCTCTTTCGTAAATCCAATAACCGTATGCCAGTAAGGCCTGGCTTATGTGTGAATTTAAAATCTAAATCGGTCATCGCTCTCAGTAGCGGTGTGTTAGTAGGGGGCCTGACGCATGTGTGAATCTAAAATATAAAATCAGTCATCTATTATCTTGGCTATCAGCACTTAGTCTGTTGTACCACGTGCTAGTTAAGAGTTTAGCACGTGTTAAAAAGATAATGACAAAATATATAAAGGACTTATAAATGAGTAGATGTTAGACTTAGCATAAGCCAATTGATTTTGTGTAAATAGATTCCAACATTTGCCTACTTATAAGCCCACGTGTGTGTGGATCCATGGACTTTAATAGGGTTCATTAAGAGTCCAAATAGATTATGGGTTATGTTGTGAAATGTTGGAGCAGAGTTTTCTTTCAAAGACACTCACAGAGAGCAATAGGTTATCTTACATTCATGTTCTAAGGCTTATATAGTTGTGTTTATATAGATTAGGTACAAAAGTTGGTGTTAAGTCAAACCCCATACATAAGCCTTAACTTGCTTTAATTAATCTAACCCGTATTTAGCTTCTCTGATCTTGCAAGAAAGACTTGCTTTTCTACCTAACTCCACTAATTTGCTGTCACAGTAGCTTTTACAATTGAATTCAAAATACAAATTTCCCACCAAAATCCCAAGTAACTAGAGAGTATCCAAGTAAATTCTCAACTCTCAATAGGTTACACAATGGGGGGTAAAACATCTCCCAACTTATCATGTTTGTGAAAGTTTCCACCATCATGGTAGACAGCAGGACTTGAACCCCAGAACCCTCTTTCCTCACCCCCTTAAAGGGCGTGCGGATACTTACTAGGCTATTGTCTGATTGACAGTGTTGAATAACAATTCTATTAACTTGCTACGAAAATTAGTAGTATCTAGTCATTAGGCAGCAACACTTTAGTTCAATATCTGCCCCATTATGGACGCATCACTAGCATTCAGGAAGTCGAAACTTCACATCCATAGACTTATTCTTTTAGGAACCTTTTAGGATGTCTAAAGTTCTATGGAGTTTCAGTAACCAATGTAGGTTGAAATGTTCATTATACTTGCAACACTGCCACCATCGAGAGAAAAAGGCTGGGGATTTATGGAATGCAGTAAGGGAAAAGCACAGGAGAGCTCGCAAATACGCTAAATACGTCATATCATTTGGGTTTCAATTCATTAGCATCTTTCAACTGTAAAAATGAATAGATGTAATGTCAATTTCTGGTTAAAAATGAAAGAATTCACTAGATACGAAATGTACTCTCATTTTTAATTTGTAGTTGCTAAATAAGTTTTTGTGATTCAATGTAGTTTCTAAAAGTAATCTCTCTCTTTGTTGCAGTATTCTGCATGCTTTCCTAATTGCTTTTAATGCTCTCGCTTTACAAGGCCTCTCAACTGTATCTGGTGGTGACCAATCAGTTTTTGCCAAGAAAGAAAATGCTATTGCCTTTGTCCTTATTACAAGTCAGGTGAAATATGATTACACACTAAGCTGGATATTACTTTTAAGAATATACTATTGCCATCCATCTAATATGCTCTTCTCCATTACTGTCCAAAAGTGCATGGATTATCTCCTTTTGAAAATGTTTATAGAGTACTATAACAATGGACTGGGAGTGGGTTACATTGATTATGAATTATTTTTCTTGCTACTATGGCATTCAATTATAGAAGATTTTTTTATTCTTAACTAATTGATGAGGCTTCGTATGTTTGCATACTTGTGTAGAAAACTCTTCCAGTAATGGTGGCAGTAGTGGAACAGCTCCGTGGTGCATTTGGTGAAACTGGTTTATTGGTTCTTCCTTGTGTTGCTGCACATTTGAATCAGGTTTTTTTGTACTCAACTTTTTCTCCTCTTTTTTTTTAATTCTCTACAATTATCTGACATTAAAAAAAAAAACAAAATTGCGTAGATCATCATAGACTCTTTTATTGTCAACTTCTGGCTCCGGAAGGATCAAGCATCAAAACAAGCCAAGTTAGCCTGAGCAATGGGAATGCAGACCATGATTGCTTGACACGAGCATTTATTATTTCCAAAAACATCGAGTTTATGGTATGTTACAGGTGCAAGTTGTTAGCGAATCTGATGATCGTGTCTTTGAGAGGATGTAGATTTGCAAGAGCTCTGCTGCAAGTCGTTCTTACCTACATTCATCTCCATCTTGCATCGGTCAACATACACCTTGTATTTTTGTTACCATTAAATGAATAAAATGCATGTGTGTATTCAATAAAACTATGAAGTTCACCTGGCAAACAAACTAGTTGTTCAATATTTGTTTATTGAATTGATAATTCATTGTTCCACATTGGTTTTCTTCTATTTCATGTGGCTAATTATATCCCTGTAGAATTTTACCTTTTTCTTTTTTTTTTTTCATCAATCAAAACTATATGGAGTATTTTTCTAATCCTTACAGATGGATTTGAAATCTGATGATAAAAGTTTCAAATTTGCAGCCTTATTTGTAACATGATTAGGCTTAACCGGATTCATGATCAAAGTAGTTACCTTGACCAGGTCACTGCTCGAGCCACGTGCTTATTCTTCAATAGAGACGTGGGCACCCAGCTATTCATATTAGCAGACCTGTTAATTTCAGTCAGTTTCTCATCTTATTTTGCGTTTTATGGTTGTCCCTTGACTTTGTTCTGTACCACAAAAGTCAGTGTTCTGAAAATTGGACTAGCTAATCTGATTGGTTAAATCGGGAATGGCTTAATACCTAATTCAACTTTAAAACATTGATAAAGACTTAATAATAAAAAAAAATATTAAATTATAATATTTTTATAATTCTATTATGAACTTTTAATTTTACTAATTACATGCAATAATTTTTAAATTTTTGTAATTCGATTATCATTTTAATTTCAGGCAAAATTAAATTGGAATTTACTGATACGATAGGTTTAATTAATTTATTTTTTGTTAATTTATGTTATGGAGCTCAAAATTATGAGATCATGAAACATTTTATTATTTTAATTTTTCAACATGATATGTAATAATAAAATAAATAAATTTAAACTATAATATTAACAAATTTATGTTTAATTTTACTCGTGGGTGATAAAATTCAAGGAAATGGAAAAATGAAAAAGTATTGTATAGACAAGGGAAAAGCAAACTAGTGCTTGAAGCATTAATAAAACAGCATAACATAATGAGAGACAAATAAATGAAAGTTTTCTATTTTAAGTTTTAAATAAAATTTTCTTGAAAAATATTATGATGTGGTATTCATTGACAAGGAGAGATCATGGCCCCTAATCTCTAAAATGCAAATTTTTTTTAGTATAATCTAATAAAAATGTCATATATTGAATATGATTTCTGTTGATTTTGGTTAAAATTTTTACAAATACATAAAAATTATTTAACACACCCTCTTTAAATTTTTCAAATTATTTTTCATTATTAAGTAAATTAAAATAATTTTTTCATGATATTAAAGTGAGTTTCTATCTATTGGGTTGAAATTCATTAATATCCAATTACATATGGATTAAAAACTCATTAAATTATCAAATTATCTATGGACTAGTAATTTATCAAATTATAAAATTACTTGTGAACTGTATCATAAAAATTGAAAAATTATTAAATGGTAATTGGATTAAATTAGTTATTATTTGAGAAGAAAATATTAAAATATTAAATCTTACATTAGTGAATTATAAAAATCTAACACTAAAATATAAATAAATAAAAAATCTAACTATTGATTTGTCTTCGTTACTAAGTAAACTAAAATAGTTTCCTTATACATAAAATTTTAATATAAATTATTATAATATTCACATTGGAAATCTATCAAATGAATTAGCTCAATGTTGGCACGAATAACTTTTATTTTAATGATTCCATAAGTTCAATCTTAATCATAATTTGTGAGGGTTATTCAAAGTAAGCTCTCTGGTAACGTTGGTGGAAATTAAAGAAAATAGGTGATGATAAGTTGCTGTCAATTTTTTGGACAATAATATAGGTAACCCACCCAACTGTCTACTTACTTTTACATTAAATTTGACAAGATGTCTCTTCATTTTCACTTAAGAATGGAGTGTTCGAGAAAATAATCAAACCTTGAAAATTTGTAAAAAAAAAAAGATACTTAAAAATTCTCTAATATTTCTAATGGTCAACAAAGGGTTAGCAAGTAGCTAAGCTAGGTAAGAGTAGCAAGACACTTTAAATAAAGTAGATACAAGTTTTTAGTTCAACCACTCCTACAAGTAGTTAGAGTTAATGTAATGTAGAGTAATAATCTACAACAAATTAATTTCTATTTTATTAATCATAATTTGATTTTTAATAGGAAATTAATTTAAAATATTTTAATTATTTTAAAAAAATTATTGCTCTATTAAATACTTTCTGTGTTTTATGGTATAATTAAACACATTTTATTTTTTAATTTGGATCAACTTGGCCCAATGACCAAAAGAATATTATATTTCACCCTATTAATTTAAGATTCTTTTGTTGGATACCTTACCAATGTCTAATACCTGAATTGCCTAAATATAATACAAACCTCTTAAAGTTTTGATTTTGGAGATGACAATTCACAACCACTTTCTTTTGTTTTTGCTATCTCCATTGCAATTTTCAAATAAATGTCACTAACTTTTTGTCTTTTAACATATTAGGATCCTTTCTATTAATCATTTTCTTTCACCAAAGAAGTTTTTGTTAATATTTATCATTTCATCTATAAAAAAAAATTCAATTTATAAATTATAATACTGAAAGTTATGATCTATGAAAATGAAACTGTCTACTTTTGGTGAAACCTCATGTCAAGCATAATGTTTTGTATGTAACAAATAAAATAAATCAAAAATCAAATCATAAATTAAAATGATTATAATGTCTTTAATTATCTTTTATTATTTGAATAAAATAATTTGTTATATATTTAATAAAATTCTTACTAAGTATTTTAATATTTGATAATTATATATTTTATTGTACTAATTAACATGCTTTTGAATATTTAAATTTTAGTAAAAATTTATTTAAAATTTTAGTCAGATTCACATTTATCCTATTGTTTTAAAATAAAACATTTAAAATTTATTTAATATTGTAATTTTAGTAAAAATTTATTTAAAATTTTAGTCAGATTCACATTTATCCTATTATTTTAAAATACAACATTTAAAATTTATTTAATATTATATATGATATGATATTTTTATTGTTATTTAATATTTTAATTAAAGATCTGTTGAAGGCGTTATTTTAGACGAACACAAAAAAAAAAATTATCATTTAAGGACAATAAACTTGTCTCCTCCAATGGAAGAGGATTATAATTAGGGATCGCAATAGGGTGAAGAATTTCTATTTTTCATGGAGATTTGTCCCGAATGGAGTAGAAATTTTTCGATTTGTCTCCTCGTGAAGCAGAATGGGGAATATTTTTTTCTCGTTGGCGAGGACAGAGAGTGTATTCTCCATCCCGTGGAGATTCACATCCCCATTTTCGTGGGAACCCGTTATTATATTTAATTAATTATTATATTTATTTAATTATTCCTTATATAAAATTATAATATATTTATTTAATTATTCCTTATATAAAATTATATTAGTTAATAATATATAAATATATATAAGCTAACACAGAAAATGAAAAAGTGTAATTTTATTTTGTTAACAAAATTCAAGGAATTAACTCAAATAAATTAAAATAATAAAAATTCAAATTTCAAAAACAGCAGCATGAGAAAGTAATATTGATAAATTCAATTCAATTTTATTAAATATAGTTCAAAACAATTAGAATCCCAACAGTCAATCCATTCATTCACATTCTTCTTTCTCCTTCAATATGTTTTCAATTTACAACACTTATTTTGTAAACATATTCTTCTTAGTTACTCTATCAAAAAGCCAGCTCTAAAATTGCTAAGGTCAGCTCCACGAAAGAGAGACAGCAAATTCATTAAAAATTCTAGTAAATTCTCTCAATTCTACTAATTCAGGTAAGTTTTTCATCTTTTAATTTTTTTTTAATAATTGTTTCTCTTCACTTGATGGCTAAATATTGAAAGAGACTGAGCAAAATTACTAATTGTTTTTCAGTTGTTAAAACAAAATCATTGTTTAACTTTTGAGAATTTGTTAAAATGATAGCTTAATTAATCAAATTTATAAAATTTAATGAATTCTAATTAAAATTTAAAAATTAAATTTATATAGACTGTGTCTACCGTGGCTTCAGAATTAGCTTTCAGTACAAGTGGGAGATTTATAAGCCTCCACAGGAGCAGACTTCATCATAAGACACTAAAAGTTTTGATGTGTGCACAAGATTGGTTATGTGCTGAAATAAAAAGTATTATAATTTATAAAAAAATATTATGCATTTAGCTTTTATTTATTTTGATGGAGTTGCTTGTTCCTAGTTATTATTATTTTTTTAGATTTTTATTCTACTACTCATTCTGAATGTTGTACCTTTTATGAAGATATTGATATTGATGATGATGAAAAGGTAAAATCTATTTGTTATTTTATGTTAAAGAATAAAAAATATTCTTTTAATACATGCAAATTATTTATTTAAACTTATATTTAATTAATGTATTGAATTTTGAATGCAGCGATGCTTATAAGATTGTTAGAATTTATTAAAAGTACTTATTAGATTAAATTTGTTTAAGTACTCATACTTTAATGTATGCTGAATTTTTAATGTTTTATTAAAAAATATTTTCGAATATTTTTGATGTATTAAAATATTTATATTTTAATTATGTTTGGTTGATGTTTTGTGTATTTGAATTTATTAAAATTTTCTAAATAAAATTTTTCATATTTTTAGCTATTATTTATGAAATTTATAAATATAAATAAATTTAGTAATACAAAATTTAAGCGGAGAATGAGATCTCCACAGGGATGGAGATCTCACGGAGACGGAGATGGGGACTAAATTATCCCCATATGTAAAACGGGGACGGGGATGAAGATTCCCCGCTAAGGTGGGGGTGGGGATGGGGATGGTTCCCCTGCCCCTACTCTACCCCATTGCCATCCCTAATTATAATTCACCATTAGAATAAATTTATCTTATCTTAGTATGCACCAAATATATTATCATGTTCATGCTTATACTACTCATACTTCGAAATTCTTTTATTAATATGTATTTTCATTATATAATTGCAATCTATAATACAAAATTTTTTTAGATAGCCTAACAAATGTTAGAAATACTATGTGGGATATTTACGGGTGGTTGAGAGGAGTTGCTGTGATTTTTTTACAGTAACTCCTTACGTATCACATTTTAGGGATCTAAAATTTTTTATAAAAATTTATAAAAATTATAATTTAATAGTGTTTGATATAATGAATCCAATAATATATTTTTATACTAAATAAATATTAAATAAATAATAAAAAAATACATTATAAATGCGTTAAATTTAAACCGTTAGATTTAATATATTAAATTTATAATGCATTTTTTATTATTTATTTAATTTTTATTTAGCACAAAAAAATATATTATTAGATTCATTATATCAAACACTATCAAATTATAATTTTTAAAAATTTTTATACAAATTTTTAGGTCCGTAAAATATTGCACATGAGGAGCAATTGTAAAAAAATGCATAACAACCCTCTCAACCCATGTATGAGCAGCACCATACTCAATTTTCAGCATGCGCTTCAACATATTTAACTTTGTTTACCACAAATTGAATAGGGAATGACAGTTGCCATTCAGTAAAATCGAGACTTGGGTCAGAAATCAGGTTAGATAGAAGATCTTTGATAGTGCCCAACCCTATAATAAACCTTAATACCTAGAGATTTAAATTTGGGAGTTGAATTTTATTTTTGTGGTCTATTTAGGAGTGATAGGTCAATATTTTCACATTTATTTTATAAAATTATTTTAATAGATATGCGGTATTTAAATCCTCAAAAGCGCACAAAATAAGTATTTAAAGAGCAGTAATGTAATAGGGGTTTTCAAATCAACCCAAATCCCAACAAGTATGTAAATAACATTTAATAAAATTATTTTCTTCTTCATCATCTTTAGACATCATTTTCTTATCATTTCATAGTTTTAGGAATCCATCTAGACATCGGGAATGCACTGGACTTATAAAACAACAAGCAAGGGAGCTGAGGGAGGGTAGAATACCCCTAGGTGTAGTCATTCTTCGCTAGATCACCTATCCTGCGATTCCACTTCCTCCATTTGGTCAATTCTTCCATTTTTACAGCTTATAAATCCTGAATTTCAATATTTCAATAGTTCATACTCCTAAAAATATTTCTAAGCATCATTTCATCATTCTTAAGATCAAACCAACATTTATAATTCATTCCTAAGCATGCAATTATGAAGAACAATAACATTCCTGGGCCATTAATCTAAAGCATTACATACACAAACTAATAATCAAACCTAAGGATGCATAAACTAAGAATTAAACAAAGAAAATAACCTAAACATGCATAATCTAAACTAACAAAGAAATTAAAAATAAGAAACTAAAAGGAAAAGAAAGAGGAACCCCTAAAAAATTACCAAGTTCACTATCAACCCCAAACACGAACCTCTATGCAAAAGAACTTTAAAAAAAAAGAACTTTTGCAAATCAATGTGAACACATAATTTTTGCACATCATTGCGTATACCTAGACTTTTGCAGGTTTTGAAGAGAGTACCAAACTAATGACGGAGCAACCAGACTTTCATAAATCTTTAGGGTACCCCCGGGAGTTAGGCGGACTCGTATTGAACCCAACAGAAGTCGCTCCGGACTTGAAAAATGGAAATTTAGAAGAAAGATTAAAGCGCGAGACGGGTGCCACCCGGCAAGCCTAGCAGTGCTGCCAGTTGTGCCTGGTGCATCCACCCGGTTGCCTAGTGGCAATGCCAGGCTTGGTCGGTGGCAGCTATTGTAATGCTCCACTACGTCGCCCTGTAGGCTTCTCTCTACCGCTAGATGTGTCTGGAGTATCCTCCAACCCGTCGTGCAACACCTTAGTGGCAATCCTAATCTTGTCTGATGGCACCTATATTATTCATCCGATTTTTAACAAAATACCTTTGGATTGTTTATAAATACCCCTTCCCCTTGATTTTCAAACACTCTTTGTTAAGTTTATTTTTCCTTGGCAAAGTATTCTTCTCTCCCTCCAATCAATATTTTCTTATACACAAGTGGTTTAACTCTTTTTGAGTATAAATCAATTTCTTTAATCCTCTTTAAATAAAAAAAAAATAGAAGACTAACTTGGCTAATATAGTCCTAAATTAATTCTCTTTGAGTTAATTTAGCAAGACGAGCATCCGTACCTAATTTCACTTCTCTGAACCGAAAAGTGAAACTCTGGTCTAGAAAATCTGTTTGAGCACCACCTGTTCACAAACTGCAAAGAAATATATAATTAGGCTATCGAAATCAGACCCATTGTCATGAATCAGACCCTCAATAATAGAAATCAAACCCAAAATCTTTCGCAAGAAGTGCAAACTATGCGTATTTTGATTCTCATTCAAAATGATACGTAGGCATACTTTCAATCAAGCATCAAATCCAAAAAAACTCTAAAATCATTTTTTCTTTTTTATTGCTTTAAATTCATTTATTTTAGAGAATTTGTGATTGACCTAGAACCCATAAGGGCTAGAGTCAATATCTCTTATTTATTTAAATTAGGAAGTATATGATTAACCTATAATACATAAAAGTTAGAGTTAATATCCTCAATTATAAGATATGTAATAATTTAGATTATTTATTGCTTTATGATTTATTTACTGCTTTCCATATAAATACCATGCTATTAAATGCTCATCACATAAATAATATCTTCAAGTTAGAATTAATTCAAAGTTTAAGTTATTTAAACCGAAAATCTAGTCCCCAAATTTAAACTCGATTCGAAGGTATAATGCATTTTATTATTGTGCTTTTAATTGGAGTCAAATTTTAGTTTTTTATCTTATATTTTCCCATAAAAAAATAAATTAAGGTAGCGACACCCCAAAATAGATTTCAAAATTGAAAAAAATGATAAACAGAAAATAATTATCACTCGTCTTTCAAAACGGAAAATGTGACAGCCACTCATGCGTGGGACCAAGCCCTAAATAAGCATTTCAATTCCTTGAACGGATCGGAGCGGCGCTCGAGCGAGGCCTCATAATTGGCATAGGGGACTTTTTATTTTTCAAAAGAAAATGAAAAAAAAAAGACTACTAATTAGTTTGAAAAACATTTTTTTAAAAAAAATTTAACTTGGCTTTCAATTTAAATATGACTTTGCATTGCATGCATCATTTCATTGACTCTTTATCCATTACCAGTTATGAATTTTAACCCCTGGATTGCGACTAACAACTCTATTTGAGTATGTTGGGAGATAGTGAAAATATCTAACCAGTAATGAATCCTTAATCATTTTAAGGTGTAATGAGCATGTAATATTGTTGGACCCACACAAAACTCTTTGCTTCATATGTGGTTAAATATATAACTGTCTTAGTATGACGGGTCCCCTTTATCCAAGTCACCTAGTTTTCATATAGTTGAACCTTAGAACTTGACCCTAGGGCCCATGAATCGTAATACATCATATGCTATATTCACGAAATAGATTTTTTCGCACATTTATACGCACATTCTATGTCCATGCATAGGCATGCACCCATATATTTGTGGATCAAGAACCGAAGAGTCAGTCTTAAACCATAAATAGTCTCCAAATCGAGGAAACTTGAACAATCAAACACTTACCCGAGAACAGCACATACTAGACCCGTACCACAATCGATGAAATCTATCCACCAATAAGAAAATGGTGTATCTGATCAAATAGTGAAACTGACCCACTTACCCAATAATCAAACAGTGAACATAACCCACTAAACAAAAAAATGACTATCCGTTCAAACAGTGAAAATGATCCACTAACCAAACAGTGAACCTGGCCCACTAAACAGTGAAACCAATCCACCAACCAAATAGTGAATCTAACCCACTAAATAGTGAAACTGACCTGCTTACTCAAAAACTGTCTATCCGACCAAACAGTGAACCTGACCCACTAAATAGTGAAATTAATCCACTTACCTGAAAACTGTCTATCCTATGAGTGAAACCGATCCATCAACCAAACAGTGAACCAGATCCACTAAACATAAATTTGTGTATTGAACTAAACAGTGAACTTGACCCAAACTTGGAAACCGTGTATCCAACCATACATAGACCTAACCCACCTAATCTGAAAAATATGTGCATCAGACTAGCACCTTTTAAAGTCCGACCAAACCATACATATCAAACTTATACCCTAAATAATGAACCTGACCTACTAACTTGAAAACTGTGTATTCGACGGAATAGTGAACCTGACCCACTAAACAAAAAACTTATATCCAATTAATCAGTGAACCTGACCCACCAAACTAGAAAACCATGTATCCGACCAAATAGTGAACCTGACTCACCAATCAGGAAACCGTATATTTGACTAAACGGTGAACCTAACCCACTTACTTAAAATCCGTATATATTAGACCTACACCTCAAATAGTGAACCCAACACACCTATTTGAAAACCAAATAAACACCGTACAATACCCTTTACAGTGAATATGATCCACCAACAATATCAGATATGAACATTTTACAATAAAATTGACCTACCATCGTACATATCATACACATACCCTTTATAGTGAATCTGACCAACCAAACTGAAAACTGAACATATCAGACTAATACCTTTTATAGTGAGTCCGACCTACCTAGCTAAAAACTAAATCAAACCCGCTCCCCTTTTATAGTGAATCTAACCCACTAACCTAGAGAAATATTTTTTCTTAAAACCATGTATATCAGAACCATACCTTGTACAGTAAATTTAACCCTCTATAACAAAACCTGAAGAGTCGAACATCGACCCAGAAGAATCCTTTCCCTAAAAAATCATGCATATCCGACCCACCAACCCATAAATTTCAGAGCTTATATGTCTACATCAATTTGGCATCGAATATACCCCCAAGCCCAAATCCATTTAGCATCAAAATCCCTTAAGATCCCAAATTTGATTTGGCCCAACAAAAAAAAAACAATCAAGCCTAAAACAGACATGGACCTAAACCACAAGCCTTAAACAAAAATGAAACTAAATCATAAACCCTAAACAGAGATGGCCTACATCCAAAGTCTAAACAGAAATGGCCTTCACCCTAACTTAAATGGAGGCCTTTACCCTAACTTAAACGGAGATGGTCTTTACTCTAAAGCCTTAAATAGAAAGGATTTGCACCCAAAACTTAAACAAAGATGGCCTTTATGTCACACTCCAACTCTAGTGGTGCGACGGTCCTAGGGCAAGGGTAGGCTTGAGGCCACCATAAACCCGTAGAACACTCGTATCCTGGATCTCATATACAATACATCTCTAAATCATACATAGTTATCATTACAAATACTCATTTTTATGATTCACACAATCATCATTCATACATTTATATTTATAATCATATGATTTCCTCTTGTTTCTTACCGATCAAAAGATACATTCCACATCAATAAGGAACAAGGGCAGCCTAATTGTAACAATTCAAATATCAAAATAATATCATCCTCAACATCTAACTATGGAGCTCTAGAGTATACTCCTTATACATACAATTCCATAATACAAACTAATGAACATAAATCAAAATAATTACATAGAGTCTTCTTAGAGGAATGAATCAAGAAACTTTGTCTTCTATATTAGCTCCCTCTTGAGCTACACTATCACCTGAAATCCATAGAAGAGGAGTGAGCCTTCAACTCAGTAAGATATGAACATGCAAAGTAAAGGTCAACCCAAAGTAATATGGATATGAAAATATCATAAGGTTATGCTTACAAGAACATAAGTGCTCACAATCGAATAGCACTGTCAAATCATATGATAGAACTGCAGAGTGCATCAGTAGCCTTGCTACCTTATCACAACAGAGCGCATCAGTAGTCCTTGCTATCTTATCGCAAAACATATGCTTGGCCAGGCATATGCCTAGAACTCATGGTCCCCTCTAGGTGGAACGCTGATAAAAATCCTATCAGTTAGGTTCCCAAAATGCACAATGGACCAATGAATTTACTCTCATTGGAAAGAGCATTCTATACATATACATATCATGGGTCATATAGCTTGAATTTCACAAGAATCATATTGGCCACAAGACCATCAACATATAAACATGAATTCATTCAAGTTAACTAATAGGTTTCATATGAGCTTGGTCTAAGGAAGAATGACCAAGTCATTTATAATATATAAAGTGATTACATGGAACAATTTATCATTTGTTTGAGAACATCATGGGAATTTCATTTAATAGGTCAATAATACAATGTTTCATAACATGAGAATCATATGTGAACATTAAGAAGGATTGAACAATCCATTTCAAAGAAACAATATGCATATGCAATGTTCATACTTACCTCAAAGCAATTTATCCTTGTATTTTCCTCAATTACTTGCACATTCAATAATCTCCTCTATTTCCTTGAGTGCTCTTCTCCTATGACAATTTTCCCAAACACTCAAAGTTAGGGTTTACTCAATTAATAGTACATAATATGGTTCTTTATAATTTTAATTATCTTATAATCTCTATTATTATTTCCTAACATCAATTTAATTCATCTCTTAAAGAAAATTTGAAAATTAATAACATACTTACTATTCACGTCACTATTCATCAAAATTCATAAATTCTGGTATCTTCCATATTAACCGAAATTAATAGCCTTAAATGCTCATAATAGGTTCTATACAACTCATAAATATCTATGCTAATTACCAAACATCTTAATCTAAAAAGAAAACGAAGTTTGGAGAAAATCACCTTATTTTCCCCAATAATTAGTTCTTGAAGGATCTGAGCTTGAAAATGATGATCGAAACCTTTGAATGCGACAATTTAATGTATTAATTCTGAGCATGAATGCATTAGAAAACAAATGAAACAGATTGGAGAGAGATAGGAAAAGAAATGAAGAAGAAAGAAAGAAAAGAGGAAAGTTATCGTGAGAAAATGGCTACTGCTTTTCTTTTAAATAGGCTACTGCCTCACTAATACCCACTTCGCCAAATTTCCACTTCGTCAATCCCACTTCGTCAAATTTCATCTCTCCAAATTCTCCTCCGCCAACTTTCACATCAGCAATCCCACTTCGCTAATCTCACTTCGCCAAATTCCACTTCTGTAAATCCCACTTCGCTAATCTCATTTCGCCAAATCCCACTTCGGCAATCCCACTTTGCTAATCTCACTTTGCCAAATCTCACTTCGGTAAATCCCACTTTGCTAATCTCACTTCGCCAAATCCCACTTCGGCAAATTTCACTTCGTTGATCTTACTTTGTAAATCTCACTTATCTAGCTCGATTAGCCCCTATCCACCTCGAAATCAGGGAGCCAGCTCGCACTACCTATTTCTGCCGAGCTGGAAATCTTCCTCGCCAACTTGTACTAAACCAGCTCGCAAATGAGCTATAGATATCCAAACTCCTTTTTGTCACTTAACATAGACACTTAAGAGTCCAACATTTCCAAAATTCAGATCAAAGGAGATCTACACAATTTATGAAGAATTTCTAAATTTCACCCTGACTTTACTCTCCAAGTACTATCCGAGCATATCTGATCAATTTAGATCTCTCTTGAGGTACAATTATCCAATCTCTTTAAAATTTTACAGACATTTAATATAACACATAAAAGAACATTTTTCATATTTACACTTTTGACTCACTCAACCTCTAACAATCTTAGAATAAACAAACATTCTCAGACTTTCTGCAGGAAATAACAAACTAGACAAGTTCTGGTCGAGAAAACATATCTCGTCACGTACAAAAAATTTTATAAAATAGTTATATAGACTTAAAGATAAGACATAAATCTACAACTCTTATGTTTTATACTTTTCCAAATTATTCCTTTAAAATCATGAAAATTGACTCACCAGATCCTTCCTAAATACAGATTCTGAAATTCTCAAAACATTAATCTATTCACAATCATCTCAACAATATGCATAATTTTTTTCAGGTATTACATTCTTCCCCCCTTAAATAAATTCATCATCTAATTTTAAAGAACTTACCTTGAACTTGGAATAGGTGGGGATACTTAGCTCGCATAGCTTGCTCACTTTCTCAAGTGCACTCTTCCACGGCTTGATTCTCCCATAAGACCTTAACCATTTCTATCTCTTTGTTCCTTAATCTTTTGATCATTTTTATCAACAATTGCCATAGGAACCTTTTTATAAGTCAAGTTTGGTTGAAGGTCTGCTGCCAGAACTTGTAGCATATGAGAAGGATCGGTGACATATTTCTGAAGTATCGACACATGAAATACCGGGTGCACACTATCCATGCTAGGTGGCAAAGCTAACTTGTATACCTTTCCAATCTTGCTCAGAATCTCAAAAGGTCTGATAAATCGTTACCTGCCATTGATAGAGTTTGCATACAACAACAATTACCACTCCACTATTGATATAGCACCATATAAGGCACTGTATGGGAGAAAATGTAGATCTCCTATCTGTTGGGTAGAACTTGGAGAAAGATAGTTAGAGAGCCCTGATTTGGTTAAAGAAATAATGAAAAAAGTGCCCATGATTAAAGAAAGAATTAGGACTGCCTTCAGTAGGCAGAAGAGCTACGCTGATCCTAAGAGAAAGGATATACAGTTCAGTGTAGGTGATCATGTGTTCCTTAAAATTTCTCCAATGAAAGGAGTTATGAGATTTGGAAAGAAAGGAAAGTTATCACCTAGATACATAGGTCCTTTTGAGGTTCTAGACAAGGTAGGAAATGTATCCTACAGATTGGCACTACCTCCAAATATGGGACATGTGCATCCAGTTTTTCATATTTCTATATTGAGGAAATATGTATTAGATCCACCCCATATTCTTCAGCTACAGGATGTAGAGGTAAATGAAGAGTTAGCTTATGAGGAAGTACCAGTTGAGATAGTGATTCAGCAAATTAGACAGCTTCGCAACAAGAGCATTCCTATGGTTAAAGTCTTATGGAGAAATAAAATAGTAGAGGAATGTACTTGGGAGAGTGAAGCTAAGATGAGACACAGATACCCCAACCTTTTTCATGATTCAGGTTTCTTTTCCACCTTATTGCATTAAGTAAATTCGAGGACGAATTTAATTATAGGGGGATAGAATGTAACACCTCAGTTAAGGCTTAGAACTCGAGCTTTAAAGGGCAAACCTAGGAAGTGTTTGTTTTGTTTAAAAGCTATATGTTAATACATATTTATGTTTAAATTGAATGTATATGCATGTTTTAGGAAGTATTACACGTGTAAAAGTGCTATAAAGGCTGTTGGGAAGAAATCGAAAAAAATTGAGTTTTTGGTGAACTGGGGGTAAAATCGTCATTTCACACCCTTCATGTTTTATGGAAATTAAAATGATATTTTAAGGTAGAAAAGAATATTAGGGCATGAAAATGATGATATTTTATTTATTTGAAATTTTGTTGGAGAATTAAACCGGGTAGAAAATAATTCCTGACAAGCTGCTCGATTGAGGAGCTTCATTTGAACTAAGGGCAATTTGGTCTTTTCCTTTGGAATATGGACTTATATGGTGTATGCAACTTTATGGTATTATTTTAGGCTTGATTAAATCTAACCATTGGATGAAATGATGAAGAAATGGATGGTTGGATGGTTAGGTTTCACCATTTCTATCATAAGCCTAATGTATTGAATCAAGCCTTTGATATTTAGTTAGATTTTTCCCACCACTTCATTATTCTTCATCTTCATCACCATTTTCACCAACCATTTTCTCTCTCCTTCCTCCACCAAGTTTTGGCCACTTTGATCCACTACCAAATCTTATAGTTTTCTTCCATTTTTTGATAGAAATATATTAATTCCATTAGCCTAAACACAATTATAGCCTTAGATTTCAAGGGAAAACAAGAAAGGGCTAAGAATAAAAGCTTTGAAGTTTTTGAAGAACTTCTAGTAAGTTATTGGTTTTGTGATTCTTTTGATTCAAATATGATTATAAGGTGTTCTTTGATGTTTATTATGTTCAAAACATGTTTTGGATGGAAGAAATTCAAAAGGTTGGAATGAAACCCTAATAGGAAGAACTTTAAATCAAAGTGATATTTTGATGGATCTTTTAGTTTAAATGATGTGTATGATATGAATTTATAGTTAAATGATGAAAACAAATCCATTTGGTTAATGTTCCATTTTGGCTGAAATGATGAAGGTTAATAACTGTGTTTGATTTTGATGTTTAATAGGTTTAAAAGGCTTGAATGATGTGTATTTGATATGTTTAACATGAATTGATGATTAATTATTGGAAAGAAATTTATTTGGAGGAAACCATGTTTGGGCCGAAACCTAGAGGTGCTTAAATGGTGAATGATGCTTTGATGTTTAATAGGTATTTATGGATAAATGTTATGCATTTGATGTGTATAAATATTGTATGATTGATTGGTGTTGAAAAATGGATGAATGGAATGGTTTCCATTAAGGTGGAACCATATTAACTTTGTTACTTTAAGGTGTTAGGTTAATGCAATTGAAGAAGTAAGGTTTGAATATAGTTTAATGGCATGAATGATGGAAATATATAAGTTCAAATGTGAAAAGGTTGATTGATATATATACTTGGAAGGCATATTGAGAATTTGGTGTATGTTTGATATGAAATGATAAACTAAGTGTTTATAAGTTTTTAACTTAGCATTTTAATGATAAATATGTGTAATGTGAATGAAATATGATGATAGAAAGGCATTTGATGCATAAAAGGTATGAAAAGTGTCAAAAGTATGAAATAGGGCCTTTGGTGAATAAATATGTGTTTATGCATGCTGTTATGCTTTAACATGTTATGATATGTATTTTAATGTATAAGGTAATAAGTATAAGTCTTACCAGAGTAATTTGGTTGTTATAGGGGAAAGTTCCCAAGTAAGGGTCATTGACGTCGAGTCGCGAGCTAACTGGGCCTGCTGGAAAATTTTGAAGTTTTTGCTAGAGGTGAGTCCATATATATAATTCATGCATTATTCATTCATATGTCATGCATTTATGCATATGAAATGATATCCTTAATTGAAAATCATTAATGATCCATGTTTGGGCCGTTTTGCTAAAATGACCTAAAATAGGGCTCCCGGAATACCTAAAACTGGCATAAACTTTGATTTACTATAAAAATCATTCTGAAAGGCTTTTTGATATCAAACCAAGCTCAATTGTCTATTATATATATGTATTTATCATTTGTATAAAGAAAATGCTATGAAAATATTGATTTCAAGACAAATCAGAAAATGTCTGAAAAATTAGAAACGGACTCGTAATTTAGGGGTGTTAGTTGCGCTGGCACAACTGGGTCTCAGAGGCCAAAATTTTCACATTGGGCCAAATCATTCCTTTGACCTTATTAATGTTATACAACATCATTTAAGTCATATTTGAGACTTAATGTTGATATATTCATGTTATATGAGACATTTGCATATAATATGTTATAACGGGATTATTTCGATGGTGTAGTTATAAATCCATCAATTGTGTACACAGATATATATGTTTATATGCTATGACCTCTGCTAGGGAGGGGTAAATTCTCTATGCCTTGGTGTGATTGGTTGGAAATGGTGTGATTGGGTGGAAATGTGATGGAAGAAAAGTGAAATAACAGCTTATTATATGATGTGATATGACATGTTACAGATTCCTGTTATATTATATGCATTATGGTTCATAATATGTATTTATCATTCTATCACTAGTATTCATATTTACAGATCATTAATGGATAGATGTGACTGTTCATGAATAATATTGCATACTCATATATGTTAATTCACTGAGTATAATTTTATACTCACCCCTCAGTGATTATATGTTTTCAGGACTTCGGTGAGGCAGTCATCCATTAGCTACATTATCATCAGCCTTGGATTACAGATATATGTATTGAGGTTACTCCTATGTATAGAAGTTCCTTGGTATATAATGTATATAGGGCTTGGATTGGCTAAAAGTATAATTTTTAAATATGATCAAAATGATAACCAATATTATGATATGAAAATGTTCATGATATACATATATGATATAAGATATGAATGTAAATTATGAAATGCTTGTTGAGTTGTGATTGATCAATGGAGGATAAAAAGGGATGTATGTTTTATTAGGAGTGTAATTTATATTTTTTACGAATAGTTTAAGTCAGAGTTATAAAGGAAATTTTGTCAGTTTTTCTGTAAAAATTTTATGATATTTTTTAAAAAAAAAATTATATCCTAAAATGTATCACTAGTTAAGTAATGATTGTAAAAATAAAGTTAAAGTAAAAAACATGGGTTTTTCGAGATACTAGTCGTCTAGGCATTATCCGTACCCTAGAACCGTCATGATCTAAAATTGAGCCGTGACAATTTGACCAAATATTTATATTATATTTATATGTATGAATTTAAATTTAAAATTTTGATTTCAAATTTCATATTTCAAATCATAAATTTAAAATATATAAATTTATAAATCTCGTATTTATATGGTGTAAAAAAATTGAAATTTTAGACTTTAAATTAAAAAAAAAAATTAAGTTAAAGACAAATATAATAAATTTGAAATAATTAGATAAAAGAAAATATTTAAATTATTTAATTTTTGAGATGATAAATTTTATTAAATATTTGAATTAAATCTAATATTAATTATTTAAATAAAAAATTTGATACAAATTTAAATTTATAGTATAAATTTTTATCATTTAAATAAATTATTATATAATTTTAAATCTGACACCACTCTGAAAATAAGTCTCACTTAATACAAAGAAACATAAATTTATTATTATTGTTTTGTCATTTCTAATTTGATTTCAGTTCAAGTTTCATGAAATAATCTTATACATTATTAAATACTATTACATCAAAAGTTGGATCGGTAAAATTGCATTTGAATATATTATATTCCATTTTTTTTTTCTATGCGCTCTAGAAGCTTTTTCTTTAAACTGTAAATGAGCCAGCGAGCGGCTTCATATTTAGCTTGATAAAAGTGCTGTTGTGTTTGATTTATTTTATAAATAAATTAAAATTAAAATTTTATTTTAATATTTAAAAAATAATTAAATTAAATTAAATTGGGATGAATTATACTTATAAATAGTTTGATTATAAATTCATAAATGAATTTGATTATTATTATTATTATTATTATTAACTTAATAATTTTAATACTCTAGAAAATATATTTTAATATTTTTATAATTTTTTTAGAAATTTAATTTAATTAAAATATACATATTTTTAATTTTTTTTATATGTGTATTTTAAATATTTCTAAAAGAGAAAAAAAATATATTTTTATTTAAAAATTTATTATTATATTTTTTAATAATAAAATATAATACTCGTTTATTTAATCTATATGTCATTTACATTTGACTTTTGGACTAGTCAAGGAGTGTAAATATATAAAATATATAGGTAAATAATTTGATAATTTAATAATATTATATATTTTTTTTCAAAATTAATATGATATTACATTTTTAAAAAAATAGATATTTTATATTTATTGTAAAATAAGTTTAAATAAGTATTATATAATTATAATTATATTTATATAATATTAATAGAGTTTATATTTAAAATTTTATTAATATTATATAATCTTAAATTTTAATCTTTAAAAATATATTTTTATTAATTAATATCTTTAAAATACATATAATATTTAATTTTATTATTAATTTTTTTTACTAATTGAATGTTTTGCTTTTATATTAATTTTATGTATATTTTATTATAATTATTTTATTTTATTAAAAATAAATATTAGAAAGTTGAATATTTAAATAAATAAAAAACAAATAATATATGAATTTTAAAATAAATAGTGCTCGAATTTAAACCGATCTCAATTATAATTAATAAATAATTTTTTTATCAACTCAATTTGAACCTCTAATAATCTGAACCTCCAATAATTAAAAGAGTTAGATTGAAACATAATTTTTAAACACTGTTCAAACTTGAACTTTTGAAAAAAAAAAAAATCACGATACAACTTTTTCTTTCTATAAAACGCCATGCCATAGTTATGCATTATGCAACCCACACCCACTCGCATTTAATATATCTGACCAAACATTTACAAAATTTCATATCTGACGCAACTAAAAATTAGAATCCAACTTAATTCAAAGAAAAGTTTTTTTTTTTTTTTTTAAATATTGAAAGGGAGAAATAAATTTTGAACTTATAAGAAAAATATAAACTTATCATTAAATTATATTTTAGCATATAAATATATATATTAATTAAATTTTTGAGAGATAAATACTTATTTTTATCATATCATAACGAGTATAAATATTTAATTTCAAATTTAATTAAAATAATAAATTTAATACTTAGATATTATAAATAATGAAATAAATACTTAAAAATTAAATTATGTTTTTGAATTAAAAAAAAGTTATTATATATATTAATTAATGGTTATTATATTATGTTCAAACTCTTAATCTAAATATTGATACCTCAGTTTTAAGTCATTTTATTGGATATTTTGATTAATTAAGTACTTTTAAAAAATAAAAAAAAATTAATTTTATAATATTACAATAATTATATATATTTAATTTAATTAAATATAAAGATGAAGTGAGAAAATAAATATTGAATGAGTCGAAAAATAATTTTATTTATAAAGTAAGACTTAAATGAGTCAAATGAATTTTTTTTTATATAAATTAGTGATATTTTTAATTAATATTGGATGGATTAAAAATTAATTTTATGTTAAAAACTGTATTTAAATAAATCATATAAAAAAAATTATAAATTAATAAGATTTTTTTTTTTAATTGGGATGATTTTAACCCATGAGAACTCCGTCCTTAATTAAACAAACATACAAATATATTTTTATCACCAGAACATCTGTACAATAATTCTCAAGAATTGCAAAGCTATATTTTCAAGGGGGAAATACGAAAACCCTATCTCGTGGTTTAGTAATATTTTCTTGAAAGGGATATTTTTTTTTAATACTTAAGTATTTGTGGTTTATTCCATTAAATACTTAAGTATCAAATATACTTGTACACTTAATATTTAGTCATTTGACATATAATATAAATTAAAAAATATTTTTCCTTAACATGAAATTTCACTAGTCACTTTAGGACATAATTTTGAATTAAAATTTAATTTTAACTAATTATAAAATTTTTTTAAAAAATTATGATAAAAAAGGAAAATACATTTTAAAAAATAAAAATAAAATCTTAAATCTCTTATACAAAATTTTTTACATGTATTAGAAAACTAAAAAAAAATTCATAAATTTTACAAAATCTTTAATTTAATGATTATATACCACTATTATTGTTCACGAGAAAAAATTAGAATATTCTCGAATAACTTTGAAATATAATTATTAAATTAGATGAACATTTTGTGGGTTTGTAGATTTATTTCTTTAATTTTTAAAAATTTACTTTCCTTTTTTTACTTAAAAGTATTTTTAAATTTGTATAAGAGTAATATTATTTTTAGAGTAAAAATTATTAGCGTCATAGCAAAAAATATTAATAACTTTTTATTAACAAAATTATTCTTATAGTTAATGCTCATAGCTTACCTTTTATACTTTTATTAATTTTAATTATATTATTTTCTATTATATTAGGTTTCACATATAAATTTTAAATTAAATATTTATTTTTATAAACATAAAATATAATATTTATCTCGTCATACTAATTAATAATAAAATTTTAAGTTAGAATTGAATAATATGTATATTAAATTACTATCTTATTCTGTTATATTTATTAAAAAGTATTTAAGATGTCAAATTTTATTGATTTGTAATTTTTATAATCACTAAAAAGATTATTTATTTAACTATTTTTACAAAATATTATGAGACAATAAATAATATTTTTATTTTAGTTATAAGTGTTTACTTTTCTTTTACTTTTATTTTTTAAATTTAAATAATTTATAGTTTCAAAGTTGTAATTTTCTTATTTTATTTAATATATATATAAAGAAAATTAATCCAATAAAGATATATATGATAGTTTAGCATATTAAACATTAAGATAATTTTGTCAATAAAAAACTTAATAATAATTTTTGCAATTACTCTAATAATTCATATTCCAAAAATAATAATGCTACTCTTTCTATAATTAGTTAAAAATTAAATATTAATTCAAAAATAAATCTTAAAATTTCATGTATGAGAAAAAATATTTTTTAATTTATTTTATTTATCAAATGATAAAATATTAATTTTGTTAATGAATTTGATACTTAACAATTGTTTAATGCATGAATTTAATATTTGTTTTTTACTCTCCTCTATTTTTAAAATAATTAATCATTTATTCTATCATTCCCTTTCTCATATATCTTTATATACATCACATATATTTTAAAAAAAAAAAAAAAAAAAGTACTACAGATTCAGCTAGATTAAATACAAAAGATGGGAGTTGGGAGCTACTGTTGTTGGCGATGAAACTGGATATAACGTAAGATTCAGTTACAAATTATCACTTGTCCAGTTACTTCGCAACCACTTCAGTTTCCTTGTCCATTTCAGTTTCTTTCAGGTCCTCGCTATCTCTCTATTTCTTTTGCTTTACGGTGTCGGTTCTTGCATTCGTTCTAAATTTTGAAGCTTATTGATATTTACTCTGCCAATTATTGAATATGAGCTGGGTTTTTACTTTCTTTTGTGGGTCTGATTGATTTTAACACTTAATCTGCAATAAATATATATATATAAAAAATGAATCCTTAATTCATCAGTAAATTAAAATCTTGAATTTCATTCTCTTGTGGATATTATTAACAATAAACTAGTAATCAAGAAATGAGAATTTCTCTGATTTATGACAGCTTGTGAAAGAAAAATTCCAATCATTTTGTAGGGATGTTGAGGGAAATTTCAGTAGTTTTGGTGATTGGATTCCTGGCGTGGGCGTACCAATCTACTTATCCACCGCCTCCAAGGATTTGTGGTAGCCCTGGTGGCCCTCCCATCACGGGACCTAGAATAAAGCTAAGGGATGGAAGGCATTTGGCCTATAAGGAACATGGTGTATCTAGAGAAACTGCCAAATATAAGATCATATTTGTTCATGGTTTTTCATCCACGAAAGAACGTCCTGCTATTCTCACACAGCTCTCTCAGGTACTTCAGCTTCTATTTTAAATTTATGCTAGTGCTAATGCTAATCCTAAAATTTCATCAAACCGGAGATTTCATTTGTTTTCTGGACAGTTTTATTGTTTTTCTTTCCATTTTGTGTTTCATTTTTAGGAAGTAATTGAGGAGCTAGGAGTGTATGTTGTGTCTCTTGACCGGCCAGGTTATGGAGAAAGTGATCCAGACCCGAAGCGAACACCGAAGAGTTTGGCTCTTGATATAGAGGAGCTTGCTGATAATTTAGGACTGGGATCAAAATTTTATCTGGTTGGGTTTTCCATGGGAGGCCAGGTGATTTGGGGCTGCCTTAAGTACATACCTCATAGGTAAGGTTTTTTTTTTTTTCTCCTCCACTTCCTATTGTGATTAATTTTCCAACTCAGGAGCTTTTGCCTTCTCCGGTTCAGAATTTGGGATGTATTGTGAATGAAATAGAGCAGTTTCTGGAATGTATTTGAGTAAAAGAAAGAATAGCATGGTGTGAAAATGAATTACAAATTTTCTTTGATTATTTTAGTGCAAACAATCTATTGGAGTTCTTGTTTTTAACATAAACTGTTTGAACTTATAAATAATGATGAAGAATGTGTTTGTGTGATTATTAGCTAGTCTTACTTAATGTGTTCTGATATTTACACTGGAAAAAGGTGATTTTTCTGCATTATCTCATTTGTCTTTGTTTGAAGTTATTAATTTATTATCTTCTAAATTAGTTGTTTTGGGCAATTACAGGCTAGCCGGAGTAACACTAATTGCGCCTGTTGTCAACTACTGGTGGCCTGGCTTTCCTGGCAACTTGTCGAAAGAAGCCTATTACCAACAGCTACCACAAGATCAGTGGACACTTCGGGTTGCTCACTATACTTCTTGTCTAACCTACTGGTGGAATTCACAGAAATGGTTTCCTGCATCAGCTGTTGCAGCTAGAAAGTCTGAAGTTCTCTCTCCTCAGGATCATGAACTCCTTTCCAAGATTCCTGATAGTCAAAGGTCCCAGGTACTTCATTTTTTATACAATTGCAAGCTATGGTAATCTCGGAAGATTTAGCCATGCTACATTGTGATTTTTTATGTCTTATTTTCTTGCAGCCACAGGCAACACAACAAGGAGAATTTGAAAGCCTACATCGTGACCTCATGGTTGGATTCGGGAAATGGGAATTTGATCCCATGGATCTTGAAAATCCTTTTCCTAAAAATGAAGGTACAGTTCATCTATGGCATGGAGATGATGATAGGATGGTCCCAGTTAGCTTGCAGCGTTATATCGCCCAAAAACTTCCATGGATCAACTACCATGAGTTGCCTGGTGCAGGACACATGTTCCCTTATGCTCCTGGAATGGGTGAAGCTATTTTAAAGGCTTTTTTGCTTAGGGAAAAGTAGCCTTGTAGCCTTGTTGATTTTAGTATTCTGTACAAGACATTTGAGTCTTGCTACCGGATATCTGCATTACTATTGAATTAAGTGTCTTAATCTGCTCTAGCAGGAAAAACTGAGAAACCACTTCTGTAATTAGTACAAAAATGCATTTCTCTGCTACAAAATATAACGTAGGTTTTTGGTTTTATTGGAGATCACACCAGGTTAAATATGGACCCTTTTATCAGGCAGAAACCAGTGGCAGGATTGCTGGAATTTTACCTGTCAAGGAATCCAGTAGGGTTACTCTAATATTTCTGGAAATGATTAGATTCAGAACCCTCAGTTGTGGAAATGCTCTGAAATTAATTTAAAGCCTTGGTAGGGATCATAGATGTCAAAATCAGATTGAACCGGCTGATCAAATCAGAAAAATTGAGAAAAATTGAGAACAGAAGTAAGGATTGGTCCGGTCAGTTTTTATTTATTCATTCCAAAAATCAGTTAAAAAATTGATGAACCGACCAGTTAACCGGTCGAACAGGACCGATTTTTCCGGTTAGAGTATATCAGCTTTTTTTTTTTCTTTTTTTTTAATTTTTAATTTTTTTTAATTATTTTTTTTTTTATCAAAATGATGTTGCTTTTTGTCAAGTAAAAATGACGTCGTTTTAAGTTTAAAAAAATTAAGAGAATTTTAATAATTTCGTTTAAATTTTATCCGACGTCAAAACTATAACTTATTACATGTTATCCTATTGCGTAAGTAGATGTTTGAACAAGTGAATGTTCATAACTTACTATATATATAACTTTTAATTTAATGTAATTGCATTAACACTATAAAAAATATGATCTTATATAAATTTTTAATTTAGCCATAATTGCATTATATTTATTTTTATCATATATATGTATATCGATTTATTTTTTATTTAATTAGTTCGATTTCGATCGAATCTCTAATCTTATGCCTTTACCGGTTCGGTTCTAGTGATACCAAGGTATTTTCACTATTATTGTTTTGAATTTGCAGATAAAAGGGTTACAAGGAGATTTCAAATATTGGATCCCAATTGAAAGTGATGGCAATTGTCAGGAATGATAAGAGTTGTCAGGCATAATAAGTAGGGTGCATTTAAACTCAGTAGAGTCAATGTTAATCTCAACTCAGATAAGAAAACTCAAAAGCTACAAATTAGATTCAAGCTCAGTCAAACTTGAGTGTTCATATTTAAACTTAATATAATACTCAAAGCTAAACTTGACTCGATTGAATTAGTATTAAAAAAATTATTTTGGCAAATTAAAACTCAAGTTGGAACTTAAATTAATAAATTATTAAATAATATAACAATATAAAAATATAATTGAAATAATCTAAAATCTTTAATACGCACTTATAAGCTTACAATACTTGTAGCCTTAACTAGCTTTAGAATTAAAATTTGAGTTGGGCCATAGCCCATAGGGAATAAGGTCTGAATTTCATAAAATTAAGAAAATATTATATAAATATACTTTTTTTTATTTTTTATTTTTTTTAATTTTACGATTTTTTTTTGATATATATTTAATGTATATTTAATATATATCTTATTTTTAAAAAAATATTTTTAGATATGTAATATTTAAAAAAAAAAATTTCTAACAGTAAAAATAAAATAATTTTTATTTTTTTTTAATATTTTTGAAAAAATTCCTAAAATTAAAGACGGCATGAAAAGGCAAAACCAGCACCATGTAAATGGCTCCTGAATTAATCTATCAAAAGCCAGCGCGCATTATAAATGCTAATTCATTATTAGCCAATATAGGTTGATATTAACATTTTTTTTTTTTTTTTTGCTCGAATCCATTACACCCCTATCATAAACTGCTTGACATTTTTGGCAAATCTATCAGTCCATTTGTTAGTAGTTTAAGTCGGCAATATCTCAACTGAAATCTCCAAACATTAAACAGCACATCCCATCAGCTTCAGAAAAAGCCAGAAGTTAACAGATTAAATCATTGAATCATGCAAATGTAACCATCCTATCTCTAGAGGTGCCAAAGGTAAACAACTACAATTATTTATTCGTTACTCCACAATTTCAAATTCCTGTATAAATTATTTTAAGAGTTACAGCAGAAAGAAATTAAAAAGATGAACAGTTATTTCATCAGTACATAAAAACCTAGATGGACTGTGAAGTAAAGAAAACAATATATAATAACAAAAAAAAATTACAAACACAAGACAAAGCAGTATCGACTGCAAATTTGCCATGAAAAGTTACAGAGAATTTGCTCCACCATAACTTCAATTACTGAAAACAATCATAAGAATGCAATACCTAGGCTCGGAGGGATGTTTACCTAAGCACAGTAAGATAACAGAAGTGCAAGAAAAAGGGCGATGGATGCTATTTTCATTTAGGCAGCCCAGTTTCAGGGTTGAGAAGAGCATGACTTTCGTCAGATAGTAAAACAGGACCCCTACCAGGTCTTGTGCAGATGAAATAACTAACATCCCCTTTGTATCTTTGGGCATCCTTAATTTCTGGAGGTGCCGACAATGTTTCCACATCCTTCAACTCTTGAATCCCAGCATCTTTTAGCATTGACTTATCGCCAATAACATAACTGGAGAAAGAAGTATCATCAGAAAACCCATCTAATGAGGTTTCTGTCAATGCAAGAACCCTAAGCATTGCACCTAAATCTTTCTAGCGCATCTTGCATTAAGAAACAGAGCACATTATGCCTTTAACATCAAAAGAAATGTACCTGTTTAAATCAGTATCAGAATTTGGAGGGAAATAAAAAAGCAGCTTCTGCAGTAACTGAGCAGCAGTTTTTCTATTACGTGCGATTAGAACAGCATTAGGCCCAGCATCAAAGGTATATGCCACCTGTCAATTTGATTGCCATTAGTTCAACTATTATAATAATCAGGCAATCTCACTTGGAACACAATGTTTAATCATTGTATATCTTCCAATGTTGTCCGTACTTTCTAAACTAGAAGTGGCTTAAAGACAAGAAAAAAAGTTACATCAAATCGTTCATAACTTATGAAGCTGATTGAGAGGGCTCAATCCAACCATGCAGACGTTAATGTAATCTTTTGACCAATGGCAATTAACAGTTTAGAACAGCAGATGCCTCAAGTGGGAAGTGGCTTCATATATAGGCATTTTGAAAGCATAAAAAAGTCTTAAGATTTCAAATGCCCAAACCAACTAAAACTAACAGGTCAAGACCAATATGGAGAAATGCATCCCAACCCACTCGAGTAAACAAGCAAAATCAGTAGATGTTGGATAACACGCTCTGAACAAAACGAAAGTGCTAACTATATTTAGATTAGCTCAAACGTGAAGCATTATGGTATTTAATCTGTAATGATAGACCCTAATTCCTACACAGGATAGGCACAACTAGTTCATACCCCCTAAATGATTTCTTATTGAAAAAGAAAAAGGAATGAATTATTTATTAACTTCTACAATGTACATTTTGTTCTTTGTGCTTCTAAATATCAAGAGTGATATACTGAGAGCAAGGGAGAAGAACTAGTGGGAACTTCTACGTCTTAAATTGATTCTCCCAGACCAGGAAATAAGACAAGTTCTATCATGTTATTAGTCGTGTGTATACACAAACACTAATTTTATCAACAATGTTTCATTTCGGCAAATTTTTGCAATGTTATCACCAATTAATTCAGGCACAATTCCAGCCCAAAGTTGCATGACAATTCTTAAAAACACATGCCACACAAGAAATAAAAATGAAAAATAAAAAATTCTTTGAACAGATGATTCCATTACCAATGGGGAAACAGAAAAAACAAACTCACGACCAATCACCAGCACCGCAGGCCCAAATCATGAAAAGCCAATATGTATTTGCTGCACCCTCTCACTATCCAAACCCTAATTTATCTTTCCAGCATCATCAGTACCCTCCTGACTAGTATCTGTTGCAGCCTGTGTCATTTCGCCCTTTGCAGTGCTGAGCTCCCCCAGTGGAAGGTTACACTCCCATGGAGTATCAAAAGGTGATAACACTTAAGAATGATGTGAACATAAGGAAGGATAGCATTAGGGTTGAGGGCAGGATGAAAAGAATCATGGAAAGCTCCTCATTTCTTTTACTTTTGATGCACCTGCTGCTGGAAGGTAATTGTTCAACTTTATTTTTTATTTTTTTTAATCTTGTCGATTGAACTTTTTTTACTTCAACAAACGAGAAATGGATAACATCTAAATTTTAACTGAGAACAGCATTTTTATTTCTCTTTTTAAGCTATTTTGTTTGGTAGCATTACAGTTGCCTTTTTCGCATTTTTGCTAAATGAAGTGTAGATTGTAACCAGATTTTATTTTTTATCCTCCTAACCAGAAATCTGTTCAAAGAATTTTTTTATTTATTTTGTTTTTATTATTTTGCTTGCACCGCATGTGTTTTTAAGAACTGCTTGCCATGCCAGCAACTTCATGCTGGGATTTAGCTTGAGAATTTACCGGTAGTAACATTCCAAAAATTTGGAAGTAGATGTATAGCATTGCCAAAATTAAAAAATGCATAGAGTTACAAAAAAAGGCTAAAGCTGAAGATTTTTTGGTAATTAGGCCATATTCTACTAACTAAAACTTTCAACATAGGCCTATCTGTTATAGCTTTCAAGAACTGAGAGAGAGAAAGTGAGTCAAACGCAAACATTAACATTGGAAAGGCAAATTTGTAACAATGCTATCATTATATCAATTATAATAATTATGCTTGTGTCAAGTTCAAAGAAGAAAATTATCATACTACTACTGCAGCATATGCTATTTTTGAACTCCTAAATATTGTTTTAAGTTCATAATTAAATTTTATCTCCTGATATTGATGTATCCAATGCCAAATAAAAACATAAAAGTAAATAAACCTGAGGTGTTCCTTCAGAGAGATTCCATTTTTCAACACAGCTGATTATCCTGAAACAAAGAGAATTATCAATATTGAAACAGCCTACATATCCATGAAAGATTAAACTAGAAATGAGACTCACCTGTGAGACGTATTATTCATATAGAAAATTGGAGGACATGTATCCAAGCAGACAGCATGGAACTGATTGCTATCGGCACAGGTTAACTGTGCAAAAGATGCAAAATCGCGATTTTTTATGGCCTCTTCCATTTTTATAATGCGTTTTGGTACCACCTCCTATTAAAATCAAGAAAATAGTATCAAAAGTTATATCAAATTCGAATACTCCCAGAATGGTCAAATTTGAAGACAACTACCATCGAGGAAAAGAACAGATGAAATATCAATAGAAAAAACAAAATCGAAGAACTGAGAGAAGAAAAAATGTGAATCACAAACCACACTTATCATCTAGAATACATCCACTAATACGACTTCAACATTATTTTAAACACAAACATATAAGCCATTGAATAAACTTTCCTTAACTAGAGCAAGACAAAATCTTAAAATTAAGGGAATTGAAAAGAACCTTAGCTCTGTGTTGCAAAAGCAAGCTAGTTTCAACAGTCTCACGCATTCCTGTGGTGCTGCTAGTTTCTTTCTGCCTTGAACTTACCTAGAAAGAAAAATCAAGAATGAGATTACAAGAACCTGAAGCATAGAAAAGTCATAAGTTGATAAATGGGAAAAAGAATCATAACTGCTAATTTTCTATAGCATGATTTGATTACTGTGCACCACAGACTCATTCCAAAAAATGCAGAGAAGGTTTGCTATATTTGAAACTAAAAATTATAATAACTAAAATTCTTGTCCAAAAACTAAAACAGTGATCATATAGTTCATTGCATAAAAAAATTAGAATAAAACCCATGAGCCAAACAAGAGCACGAGCCTTAGAAAAGATGTACGAGAAACTTGGAACAAAAGAAGATGAAAAACACATCTACCTGTTAGCAAGGAAGAGAGAAAGAAAATTGTTGGAATATAGGCTAAAACTCTCAAATTCATTCATATATCAATCTTAATACATAGGATACATTTATACACAATCTAAACTCCTAACTAAGAAAGAAACTAACAAAGAAACAATACAAGAATCACTAAAATCACTCCTACAATCAATAAGAATATTTACAAGTAAACACTCGCCCTCAAGTTGGTGCATAGATATTGCACATGCCCAACTTGAAAACTAGCTTATGGAATTGTTTGCCATTCAGTCCTTTAGTGAGCATATTAGCAATTTGATTATCTGAAGTCACATGAGTAAGTTTCTATACACCACGTATAATTTTCTCCTTTATGAAGTGCCGATCAATCTCTATATGCTTTGTTTGATCATGTTGAACTAGATTGTGAGTAGTCCCAATAGCAGCTTTGCTATCACTGAATAAGGATATAAAATTTTCTCTATCAGTGGTAGTTCCTCCATAATCTTCCTTAGCCAAAGTAATTCACAAACACCTTAAGTCATTGCTCTATATTCTGCTTCAGAACTAGAGCGAGCCACTACACTCTTGTTTTTACTTTTCCAAGTAACTAAATTTCCACTTACAAAAGTGCAATAACCAGATGTTGATCTTCTATTATTAAGAGACCCATCCCAATCAACATTTTTATATGCTTTTAATTTTAGATGATCATGCTTAGAAAATAGTAATCATTTTTCCTGGTTAAGCCTTCTGGTATTTCAAGATACGAAAACCGCTTCAAGGTGGGAATTACGAGAATTGTGTATATACTGACTAACCACACTCATGGCATAGGCTATATCAGGCCTAGTGTGTGAAAAATAAATCAACCTTCCTACCAATCTTTGGTATCTTCTTACTTCCACTGGATCATCCAAGTCGGTTTGTAATTTATGATTAGTCTCAATAGGAGAATCTGTTGGCTTACATCCCAACATACCAGTTTTTTCCAGAAGATCCAGGATATACTTCCTTTGAGAAATTAAGATCCCTTTTTCCAATCTAGCGACCTTTATACCAAGGAAATATTGCAGATTTCCCAAATCTTTAATTTCAAACTCTCTAGCTAGTAATTTTTTAGGACGGACAATTTATTCCTTGTCATTTCTAGTTACCACCATATCATCAACATAGACAATTAACAAAGTAAACTTCCCATTAGAGTGTTTAATAAACAAAGTATCATCAACATTGCTTTGGAAATACCTAAATGAAATCATAGCCTTACTGAATCTCTCGAACCATGTCCTTGGCGATTGTTTAAGCCCATACAACGCCTTCTTCAATCTGCAGACTTTCCTTTTGTCTTCTCATTATCAAAGCCTAAAAGTATTTCCATATATATCTCTACTTCTATTTCTCCATGTGGAAAAGCATTTTTAACATCAAACTGATGTAGATTCCAATCAAGATTAGCTGCACATGACAACAAGACTCTGATAGTATTCATTTTTGCAACAAACTTAAAATTTTCTCGGTAGTCTACACCATAAGTCTGAGTAAAATATTTTGCTACCAATCTGGCTTTATACCTCTCAATTGATCCATTTGCTCTATGTTTTGTTTTTTATCAAGATTTTTAATCCTTCCATCATTGCTTTCTTTCATTGTTCGTTAAGAACTGTTTCTTGCCAATCCTGTGGAATAGAAACAGAAGACAGAGACAATACAAAAGCTCTATATGAGGGAGACAAAAAGTCATAAGAAACAAATTTGAAAATGGCGTGTTTAGTACATACTCTTACTCCTTTTCAAATGGCTATGAGAACATCAATATCATTAATTATAGGCTCAGAATTAAAATAATCAAGATTTACAGAATCAAAATAAAAAATAATAGAAGACTCACCACATGTGATTTCAAGAATTGATTGCAGAATTGACGCTGAATCAAGCATAACATGCATGATGACATTATTCTCCTTGACCTTACGATTGTAGGTTTTTAAATCCAGTCTATCCAATCTCTCTTTTTCCTGTTCTATTTTCTCTAAATCCTGTTCAATTCTCATAATTTATCAAGGAGGCAGAGGCACTAGCACTTCCTCTTCCTTCTTATGCTCCCCCCTGAAGAGGAACGTGAGGTGAAGTAAAATAAGGCTCAGACTCCCTTAAGGTAACATCCAAACTCACAAAGTATTTCCTAGATGGTGGGTTATAGCACTTATAACCTTTCTGAGTGCTAAAGTATCCTACAAAAACACATTTAAGAGCTCTAGTATCAATCTTACCGCCAGTCTTGTAATGGACAAAACATACAACAAAATACTTTTGATGGAACAGTATATGATGTACTTCCTTTTAAGACTTCCAAAAGGCTTTTGAAGTTGAGACTCTTAAGAAGCATCCTATTAATAAGATATGCAACAATATGCACTGCATCACCCCAATAAACTTTAGAAACACTCGTATCAAATATAAAAGACCTGACTACCTCTAATAAATGTCTATTTTTCCTTTCAGATACCCTGTTTTGGGCTAGTGTTTACACAGCTAATTCGATGGATAATACCCTTAGAATCTAAATATGCATGAAATACACCATTCAAATACTCTGTACCATTATCAAACCTCAAAATTTTTACCTTAGCATCAAATTGGATACTAATCAGAGCATGAAAAGATTGAAAACAAGAAAATACCTCATCTTTAACTCTCATTAAGTACACCCAAATCAGTCTAGTACAACAATCAATAAAGATAACAAACCACCTATGACCTGACAATTAAACAGTAGAAGCAAGTCCCCAAACATCCGAGTGAATAGTCATAAAAGGAACTGAACTTCTATTATTACTAGAGGAATAGAATGTCTATTGTGCTTGGCAAATTCACAGGCATCACAAAGTAAAATATCCAACTAGCAATTTTTAAACAAACTAGGATAAAGTTTTTGAATTACAGAAAAAGAAGGGTGACCTAAACTCATATGCCGCTATATTATTTGTTAAGGAGCAGTTCTAGAATCTACTAACAAGGCTTTGGATGGAGGAGCTGGTGCATTCTCAAGAATATATAAGTTATCACGTAGTCTACCAAATCCAATTGTTTGCCCTGTGGTCAAATACTGTAAAATGCAAGCAGTAGGAAAGAATTTAGTTTTACAGTTAAGAGCATTTGCAATAGCACTGACAGATAAAAGATTTACGAGAAAAGAAGGAATATGGAGAACAGAGGCTAGAATAATGGTAGAAGTACACTTAAGAGAACCTGTGCTAGAAATAGAAGCTAGGGAGCCATCAGCTATACGAACAGTATCCTTTTTAGAACAAGGCAAATAGGTCAAAAAATGTTTTAAAGAGCCTGTTATATGTCTATTTGCTCCAGAATCTATAACCCATGAGTCATCAAGTGTGGTAAGAAAAGCAGTACTTAATTTCACAAAATTGAAAGAAGCAACTGAGGAACTATACTCAAGTTTTAATAATAGATACCTAAGAGTCTGTATTTCATCAATGGAGACGCCTTCAGCTATTATGATTCCAATGGATGGATTTTCACTTATTTTTATATTTTTATCATCAACCATTTTCACCAAATCTCAAATCACCAAACTCAGAAAAAAATAGATCTACTAAAATAGAAAAATAGTACTCAACAGCCCGCAAGTTTAGAATTGGTTAACTTAGCAAATCAAACCAAACCAGTAGATCCAAACCAAACTAGCAGATCCAAACAAATCAACAGCAAGATAGAAAACCAATATCCAGAAATAAACACCAAGAAATAACTCCAACAGACCAAATAAGAAAACCCAGACCCGAAAAATCAGAAAACTTAGCAGAAGATCGAGAAAAAAACCAACCTCAGAACAAAAATTGAAACTCGGTTAGAACCTATGAAGCACAGACACTGACACGCGACACGCGATACGACACGACACGGTACTCCGACACGTTAATTTTAAAAAAATTTAGATTTCGACACGTTAAAACACGTTTGAATATTAAATAATATTTTTAATATATACACTATATATTATTATTCATATTCATTAATTTTTAAAAAATCAAATAAAACAAACTATATTATTACTTTAATAATAAATATTTTCATCAATTCAACAAAAACAAAAAAAAAACAATGCTAGTAAAATCTAATATACACTATTACTGTATCTGCTAATAAAAACAATGCTTGTTAAATTTAGAAATAATTGATCCATCATCTACCTCTCTTCCCGAAACCAAAAGATCTGATTGATTTGGTCAAAAAATACCATAGAAGAAATGCGATGCAAGAAGAAAAAAAAGAGATAAGAAAAAAAAAATGAAGAAGAAGAAGGAGAAATTTACCTGCATGATAAGCGAAGGCCAAAAAAATCAGCAGAGCAAAGTATCTTGCTGATTTTAGCGGATTGAATTAGGGATTTAAGGAAATTAAAATATTTACAAAATTGTTATTTCATATTATTTACACAATTGCTATTTGACAGTGTCCGACACGGTCAAATTCGAGTGTCGAATTGGTCAACGTGTCGAAAATTATTGATCGCGTATCGGATGTGTGTCGAGAGAGTGTCGAAAGTGTGTCGGTGTTGGACAAGTATCGGACACCGACTCTCCCTTCTATTTAAGGTGTCCGTGCTTTCCAAGGTAGAACAAAGTACCTGGTCAGAGTCGCAGTGTCCAGGTGATGTCAATGGTGTGAAGTCCGGCAAAAAAGGTCACCGAAAAGCAGCTCTACCTCCAGTAGAAGCAAAACAGAACTCGCATAGGAATTGGAACTCAACAGAATAGAAAATGAACCAGGAACTGTAACTCGACATAACAAAAATCGGAAAAAACTAATCCTCAGATCAAAAGGTCGAAATCAACAAACCCAAGTACCTGGACACAATCGCAATCTCCAGGCGAAGCAGTCCGTGCAAGTTCTGTTGAAAAAAGTCACCGAAAAATGGTGACATGCGCGTACACGCGCCAGCGAGTGGGTCGGTGGCCGGAGTTTCAAGGCGGAGCATGACAGTGCCAGCAGAGGTTTCCAATGATGCTCTTCCAAGCGAACACCGATCAGCGGCTGGGCAAGCTTTTTAGCTAGGCGGTGGCAATAACGCACACCCAAAGGCCCTTCAACTAGAGTGACAGCTTCTTTGACCGAAAAACAAATGAACAAAAAATCCACCTGAAAAAATTCAGACCTCTAGGAACGGAGGCTCTAATACCATAGTTATTAAAGGCGCGCCTCAGGCGCATGGCCCCTCAGGTGCAAGCTGCTGCGCCTCACAGCACAGAAAGCGGGCGACGTAACAGAGGCGCGCGCCTTTGAAGATAGGCGCCCGCCTTTGTAGACGCACGCCTCTGTAACGTTACTACTGTGCAACTAGGTTTAAAAAAAAAAAAAGTGATGGGGTCTTTAAAAAGATGAAACAGAAGTTACTAGGTACTTATTCTCTTATTCTCTTCTTCTTCTTCTTCTTCTTCTTGCCGATCTGTTGCTACCGGATCACCGCTGCTGCCCTGTTACGCTGTTGCTGCTTCGCCGCTGCTGCGTCACTCCGCTGAATAGGTATGTTAAAGTTAATCTCTGTGTTATTTTTATTTTTGTATGCTAAATTTTTTTTGTTATTATTTTTTTTTATTTTTTCTGGATGCTTAACTTTCTGTGTTATTTTTTTTTATTTTTTCTGGATGCTTAACTTTCTGTGTTATTTTTTTTTATTTTTGTGTTATTATTATTATTATTCTGTATATATATATATATATATATATATATATATATATATATATAATAATTTTATTTTTAAAATATTAAAATAAAATACATTTCAATTTTCAATTATTATTTTTTATTTAAATTAGTTTATGAATTAAAAGTGTTAATTTAAAAAAAATTATAATTCTCATGAATTAGATATTAATTAATCATTATATTTTTTTTTATTTATACTAATTAATTTAGTTTATTTAATTAAAAGGAAGTTTGAAGATGAATATTATGATGATGATGAAGAAGAGAACCTTGAAGATGAATATTATGATGATGATGATGGTGGTGATGATGAAAATGATGCTACTATTGATATAAATTAATCATTAGTTATTATTTCAATTTAGTCTATTTAAATTTTAATGGACTTAGAATTATGTTGAGAATTTTAATACTTTTATTTGGCTATTTTTGGACTTCAAAATTAAGAGTATTACTAAATTTTTTTATGATTTATGACTTTTTTTTTTTATGTTATTGGTATTAGAATATTTAAATAGTTTATTTTACAAGTATGAATAATTAAAATATTTTTTGAAAATATTTTTTTTATTTATATTGCACCTCATGTCGCTCAGGGACGCGCCTGCGCCTTGCGCTAGGCTCCAGGACCCCTTTGCGCCAAAGTGCGCCTTGCGCCTTTAATAACTATGTCTAATACCATGTTGGAATAGAGGCTAAAGCTCTCAAATTCATTCATATATCAATCTTAATATCAATCAATAAGAATATCTACAAGTCAACAGAAATGTCATGATCTCAATCAAATAAAGCGTATCAAAATGAGGACATTAAAGAAAGATGAAAGAGTTACTTTGAGCGACTTCTCAATGATGGCCTAAGTGGTAATATAGTTGACATAGACCGCATAACTGTAGAGAAAAATATGATCTTCACTAGAAGAAATAGATTTTCGGAAGTCAATGAAGCTTTGAAGAGGATGAAAATTGAGAAAACCTGTGATGTAATGAAACACCAATTGAAGTATGTAAGTGTTTAGATGATATAGGAATGGCTTGATTGACTAGATTGTTTAACAAAATCCAAACTTTAAAAAAAAAATGTCAGATGAATTGAAAAAAAGCTTTTTAGTACCAATTTTTAAAAACAAATGAGACATTTAAAATTGCTCAAACTACAACTCATGAGTCATACTTTGAAGTAGTAGGAAAGAGAGAGAACATCGTCTACGCGGTGTTACATCTATTATTGGCAACCAATCTGGATTCATGCCAAGTCGATCAACGATTGAAGCAATCTTTCTCATTAGAAGATTGATGAAGAAATACAGAAATACGATGAAAAACTTGTATATGGTTTTCATTGATTTGAAAAAGGCTTCTGATAGAGTCCCAAGAAAAGTTTTATGGCAGGTGTTAGAACATAATGGGATTTCGATTAGTTATATACAAGTATTGAAGGACATGTATAAAAAAGCGACTACTAGTATGCACACAGTTGGAGAAGACTCAAAAGATTTTCCAATCTCAGTTAGATTGTACTAAGAGTCTACAGTGAGTCCTTACCTCTATGCTTTGGTTATGAATAAATTAACAAAATATATTGAAAAGGAAATCCCTTTGTGCATAATGTTTGCAAACAATATTATACTAGTGGATGAGGCACAAGAGAGAGTTAATAGAAAGTTAAAGTTGCGGAAGAGCATAAAATACATTCATCGCAACTTTAGTGAAAATCGAGGTGGGATAATAAGGGCGTTAGCTTGGATGGAGTAACATTATTCCAAAACACCCATTATAAGTATCTAGGCTCAATCCTCCGAGATAAAAGTTGTAAAGAGGACGTTAACTATAGTATAAAGCTGGGTGGTTGAAATGGAGACTTGCCATGGAAATCCTATATGATCGCAAGATTCCCAATAAGTAGAAAGGTTATCATATAGCTATTCATTCAACTATGTTACATGATAGTGAGTATTAGAAAAATTAAGAAGCAATATGTATCGAATACAAGTGTTGCCGAAATGAGAATGCTAAGATAAATATGTGATAATACTAGAATGAATAAAATACGTAACAAAAGTATTAGAAATAAAATGGAAGTCGCATCGATTGAGAACAAGATACAAAAATGAAGATTAGATAGTTTTAACATGTGAAACAAAGATCTAAAGAGACTCCAGTTAAGAAAGTTGAACATATTGTGATGGATGAGAGAAAGACAGGGATAGAATTCAACTAACTTGGAAGAAAAGAATATAATATGATTTAGAGACTTTATAATTATCAAAATACATTATCCAAAATCGTTTGGAGTGTAAACAAAAAATCTATATAACAGACTCCAATTAATTTTGGGATTGAGTGGAGTTTATATTATGCATCGATCAATTGTATATCACAATTCTTTAAATAATAATTAGATTATACTTTGCAGCTATACAAAATATTAAAAAGATCATGACAATTGAATCCCTTGACAAAACTCCAACATCCCAAATCAAACTTAGATGATAGAACATGCCAAGACAAGGTTTTAAGCCTTTGTTGGCAAGAAGCATAAAGGAGCTTTTACAGGATTTCAAAATTAGGAGAAAAGTTGTTATTTGACAATCTATAAAAGAAATTATTGTCATTCATGCCAGACCTAATTCATTACCAGGTGATCAATAATTATATTTCATCTATATATCACGATCGTGCTCAATAAACCAAGATACATAAAAAATCTTTAGCCAACTAGTTTTAACATTTAGCATGCTTGCATTGCAGAAAGCTGAACAAATGATGCCTACACGTATGGATCCACATTAACCTCATTTTCAAAAGTTCAAAAACTTCAGCAAAATGAACAGAAAATGACACAAAAGAAAATTGAGAAAGCAAATATGTGGCAGAAGTTAAAATTTGTCAAATTATGCACAGGGAGTACATGAGAATATTGCCATAAAATAATAAACAAATAAAACAAAATATCAAGGTAGTGGTGTGCTGAAATCATATGAATATATGTTTCCAGATGCAAATTTCAGAATACATTGACCAACAATCAAAAGGACCCATAATCAAAATTCTTAAGCAGTGACTCAAAATTGAAGAAGAGAGAATATAAAAAAAAAAAAAAATTAAAAAAAGTAATTTCTAGAAATGAAATGATTGAGCCAAAACCACTGTGAAGAAAACTTTAAGAAACATCAGGTCCACATATTTTCAGAATTACTTAATGTCAGAGGCCAAAAGCAACCATGACACCTACAAAAAAAAAATGCTAAAAAAGAAAAAGAAGCATACCACTGCAATAATAATAACAAGATCATCCCAGTGCTTCTCATCAACAACTTGAACAGCAAGGCTGTCACTTCCATCCTCAACCTTGAGGTACATGAAAAAAAAAAATAAAAAAGACTTAATTGATCTTACTTGAAAATAAAGATTTATTTGAAAAAATACATATAATGCACAAAAATGAACCTCGAAACAAATCTTACTTTTCCCATGTTCCACTTCACAAATCCACCAAACAAACTGCGACAAGCACTGCCAGAACCTTGCCTAAGAAACAAAGTTTACATATATCAAATGTCTGAATTCATCTTAGATAAGCATTGCTACAAGTTAAGTATAAAACTTGTAACTCAAGTTCTAAAACAACTCAAGGTAGCAGAAAATGTAACCAAAATGAATTATAGAGATCTCTAATGAAAAAAAAAAAAAAAAAAAAAAAAAAGACAATACAGCCACAAACCAAAAAATTAATTACCAACAATGACGCGTGCAGCAGGGCATTAAGAATTATTTAAAAAAAAGGCACACACCATTCGAACCAGACCAAGCAACAAATTAAAAATGAAAAATATGCCAATTATAAGTCATTATTTGCAACAACTGAAAAAGAAAATTGGGGCTGTAGGCCACAACTACACGTACGAACATGAAAAAAAGAATTCCAGCAAAGAAAATAAATTATGTTATTCAAAACCATAGGCATGGAGACAAACGTCCTTAGAAACTAACTAAGCAACTTCAAATTTAAAAAAACAAAAAAAAAAAATGTCAACCATAGATGATGTACCTTGCAATAGCAGAAAGCTCACTGTTATCTTCTTTAGCATTCATAAGCTTTGCAAGGGCAAAAACTACAATAAAACATAAAAATCAGACATGTTTTTTTATGGATTCAAAATACATGAGTCCAGCACATATATCAATAGAACATTGCTCAAAGCAGAATAATGCATAGCTGGATACATAAAGTATTCTAGTCTAGTTCAATTGGTATGTTTATACAGCATATCTTCTATAAATTAATACTCGATAAATTAATAATCTCTATTATTTAATAATTTTCTACAATCCCGATTTGGAATAATAAGCTAAATTAATAATTTCGATAAATTAATAAGATAATATTCTTTTGAAAATTTTTACATAATTATATGATTCCATTCATTTTATAAATGAATAATTTGTTATCATTGTATATATAATAAACTATGATAATTTATTAAAATATGACTCTAAATATTATTTTAAATTTCAATAATTATACTCACATGTGTTTTTGTACACTTCATCTAATTCATACTCAATTCATCACATATTTAATTTTTATATTCAATTCATTTTTAATTGATCATATTTTTTTATTATTCTTTTTAATTAATTCATATTCAATTAATCACAATTTTTTATTAAATTTATTTAATTCATATTAAATTGATTACAAGATTAGTAAAACACAATGAGTTTTTAGTTGTTAAACATATATTTTTTAAATTGTGATACTTTCTTTAAATTAATAAAATATTAATTTATTAATTAATTAATATTTCTTTTAATTCTTTCTAAAAAATATTTTTTTTTAATTAATAGAATTTACAAGTATCAGCGATATTAATTTATAGAGGTTATACAGTACTCGTTATAATCTGGCATACTTTGACAACCAATAAAAACATTTATGGCTCAATTGGTAGGTTTAAACAAATTCTTTTAACTATGTCAAGTTGATCAATTCAAAAAGGTTATGATACAATCATATGCAATAGTGCCTTATATACCAATATCAATTACAAACATCATGCGGGAGCCACCAAAATGGATAAGACAAATCTTTTTGTCGAGCATGTAACTATTGCCAAAATTGAAGAAAGTAAATTGAAAAAACCTATTTTGTGTCTATTATTTCAACCATGCAAAATAACCAAGAAAAAGTTCTACAACAGCTAATTCGAAACCAAGTACAATTGAGCTCACTCATGGTCACTATCATATCAAATCGTTATTAAGGTTATATCTACTATAAAAGCAATTTAATCCTTGATCCACTTAAAAGTAAATCCGGAATCCAGCAGATTATACGATATCACAAGTATAAGGCAGCAGGGAACAGACAAAAATTATGAAGAAAAATCAATAACTGAACAATAGGTTGGCTGCATAACAATTTCTAAAACTGCATTAAAACTCGTTAAATTATCCTTCAACGAGATGGATTCTACAACTGCCAAGTAACATTCACATATGCATAGGCAGAATAGTAAGCTCTATTATGAGAGTTTCAACAAAAGCAACCAATGTATGATCATACATATTCTACACTTCATCATAATAATTTCTCAGAAACATGAATAGCAGCATTGCCATCACACTAGAAGCTACTAAAAATATATAACAAAACTAAAGGCTTGTCAACCATGTTTAAGAGGGACGGTAAAAATGAACGAATATGCAAGAAAGATGAAAAAAATGTCTTTACCAAGACAAGCAAAACCAGCTGCTGAAGAAGCCAGTCCAGCAGCAGTTGGGAAATTGTTATATGATGCTATATGTACATGCAATTTCTCCCAATCCTTCTTCACAATCTTGATACCCTTTTCTTTATCCTCAATATCACAAGCTCTAGCTCGAATTTCCCTCAAACAATTTTGGAATCTGCCTCCAGAAAGAAAGATCTCCTACGCTAGCCAGCAAAAACCAAAAAGAGCCATGAATCAAGACAAAGGCAAAAGAAATTTAGTATGCAACTCTAAAAACATTAGCACTCTTTTTTAGTTGAAAAGAACCAAAACTAGCATTTTAACTATTGCATAAATTGTACAAAGTACTTCAAATATGGCGAGTTGACCAAATATATTTGTGCTTAGCAGAAAAGATTAATTAATGAATAAATCCTCAGTGTATATCATCTGGCGGAAAACAAGAATGAGTCGCAGATAGGAGTAGTTCCCTTTACCCCACCTTTACAATTATCAAAACAATGAATCAAAAATCCAATTATATTCGGATTCAAACATGGATCCATATCCCAATCTTTCGATATTATTTTTTTTCTCCTGGTCTCAATCAACTTCTTTCTTCCCCCAACATGCTCTCAGCGAAAATATTTACACTCCATTTCTAGTCGTATCAGATTCTCAACCAAACAAGTTATTAGACATCAACATCCTTAAAACTAGTTGATTACTGTGAACCTGGATCGAAATAATTCTTAGTTAACAGATTTAGTTGAGCTGAGGTCCTTCTATACTCAGAATTTAAATAAAGATAATTCTCTACCATAGCAATTTCAAAACTATCCTAAATAAATTACTAAGAAAATTTTAGCAAAAGAAAAAAAAGTAAAAAAAAAAAACTATTTCCCCAAGGAACCAAATCTCTGATTAAATTCCCATCTCACAAGGCCCTTCTACACAAAAAAACAAAACATACCCAGAAAAAATCACCATATATGAATTTCATTTCTTTCAAGTCATTTCTGCAATAACCCAAAAACCCATTTCAGCTAAGAAGGAAAAAAAAAGGCGAAATACAATTACAGTTAATACCTTCCCGTTAAGCCACATCCGATCCTGATCAAAACTAGGACTAACAGCAACAGTAGTGGTAGTACAAAGATGAGCAGGATCTAAAGTAACACTTATGCTATCATTAACAGGCAAAATCAGAGTCTCGTCTCTTTTCCCCCAATACTTAATCACCGCTATATTGGTTGGCGTCTGTGCAGTAACAATCCTCACCCATGTTTCCGCCATACGACAACTACCCACTAATTATGTCCAAAAACTAAAACTATCAGAATAAAAATAAAAAGGAAAGAAAAGAGAGATCTCTAAAGAATTTGCAAAATGCAAGTGCAAGAGCTCTATAAATAGTAGGAGAAGAGAAAATTAGCGGGTGGTGTGTTCCTGGGGGGTTTGTGAGTTCGGCCTGTCATTGAATTCTTATGGGGTTTTGGAGGGCGTTCCGGCAGAATTGTTTGTTTATCGGAATCAACTCTCCAAATTTACCCTCTGTTTTTTTTTTTTTTTTTTTGTTTTCCTTTCCGTGGTGAAGTGGTACCTGATGTAAAGGGTAAAATGGTCATTTAATCCTTTTTCACGTTCCTCTCACCCTATTTGTCAAATCGGACCAAAATCCGCTCGATTGTCTTAAACTGGATTGCTAAATTTGTATTTTAAAATAATAAATAAGGATAATTGCACTTTAATTTTTAAAATTTAATTTAATTAATGTTTATATTTTTACTTTTAAAAAATTAATATTTTAATTTTTATATTTTAATTCAATCAATATTTTTAATTTTATATATTTTTTCAAATTTTTTATTAAAAAATTAAAAAAATTTAAAGAAAATAAAATAATTTTAAATATTAAAATACCCCTACCCATTCACCATTTTCAACGACTCTAATCCCATTGTCATCACAGTTTTCATTGTTATGCTCCTTTACTATTTTTTTCATTTTTTTTTTTAATTTTCATGGATCGTCCGAGAAATATTAAAAAAAATGAAAGTTGAAGAATGAAAATTAAAGCTGGAGATCAAGAATAGATCCAACGCTCCCATGCTTAAACCATTTCAAACCCATAGAAATGGGTTTTCTCTTTTCTCAACCAACTCACAGTACCTAGATTGGCAACGATTGAGACGATCGCAAGACAGCAGCGACGGAAGTGATAGTGAAGGCAGAGGCGGAGATGATTGGAACTAGTTGCGACTCGATCGGAAAGTTGAGTTCACACATGCAAAGTTGAATTTGCGTCTGGGTTTCATGGTTCCTAGATGTGATTCTGTTAAAAAAATTACTTTTCTGGCGAATTAATTGCAAAGGTTGTTACGGTTGAGTTTCTGGTTTCATGAGAGCTTGTTGAAATTGTCTGGTTTCATGGGTTTCATTTTCTGAGTTTCATGGATTTCATTTTCTTTTTGATTTGATAATTTCCCGGGCTTTGTTTTTGCTACTCAAGGATTGAAAGCTTCGTTTTTGCTGTTGTATTGTGATGGGTCTTCGCGAGTTCTGTATTTGTTAATTTCTTTGATATTTGCAGATGGAACCAAAGAAGGAAAATTCCTTAGAAGGCCATCAAAGCAAAATTGCATGAGAGATTTGGGAAAATTGAATTGTTCAAAGATAACCATTATTTGAAGAGCTTGAATTGTTTAAAGATAACCATTGCTTGAAGAGCTCGATATTAGTTTTCATGTTTTAATCCAAATAGGTCTTTATATTTGCAATGTTTTACTAGGTTGTGACAGATGAAGGGTAAAATTGCATGTGGCCAATTTTATTTTAGTTTAGTTGATTGGATTTGTTGGATTTATTAGCACTGCATTTTTTGGAATGGATTGGATTTTTTCATCTCTCTTCTTTTGTTCATCAAATTGAAAATAAAATTGTGGGTTCTTGATTTTATTTGTTATTGTGGGTTATGCTCTGTTTTTTTAATGAAGATTTTTGTACCATTTTTTAGTTCAATAATAATGTAATTTTTCCTGAAAATTTGTTGAATCCAAAGTCAAATTGGTGCATTCTTAGAAGAATAAGGCATTAATTTAGTAGTAAGATGGAAAAAAAAATTCTAACTTGAAATAGAAAATTTTAGTGTAAAGGAGGGGTATTTTAATATTTTTATAGATTTTAATGGTAAAAATGGGTAAAAGGATTCAAAAGTTAACAAAATTAAGTTATAAAGACTAAAATGTTACTTTTTCGAAAAGGATAGATGTAAACATTAATTAAGTATTCTTAATAAATAATAATATATGAAGTAAATTTTTTTCCAAAGGTATTCATTAATATTAAGCAAGACATTATGAAGCTAAGAAATTTAAACATATAGATTGAAAAAAAAAATGAATTTATGAACTTTTAAGCAAAATCATTGGATACCAAGTTACATTCTCATGTGATATAAAAAAAGAATAAGATTAGAAAATTTGGATCAAAGGAGAAGCATCTAACAAAATATTTTCATATTATTTTAGTGGACAAATTACTACTTTTATTGCATTAATAATATTCAAGGTATTACTTTCAAAAGTGATATGTTTGTATTCTTTTTAAATAGTCAAATGAATTGTTACTCTTAAACCATAATTTCTAAAACGACGGCATTAGTAATATAAGGATGCCTTTTGAGGGTTTAAGTTAAGATTTTTGAGAAATTATCCCTGACAATAATATCATAATTCCCCAAATTTTATTGTTTATCCTTAGCTACATCAAAAATCAATTTCATCACATTTATTGGAGAGTTTCCCACACCTAATTAGATTGGACAGATATATATTCCATATAAATTGTAGAGTGATTGATCAACTTCTCGAGCAGCTTGAAATGCTTCAAAATGGGCAGAAGCTCTATTTAGAAAATCATTAATATGAAGGTTTTCATGATTAAAAATTAAATGATTTCTGGACTTTCAAAGTTGCCACATAATATAAACTAATAACAAAATAAATGTATTACTTGTAGGAACATAAGATAATGTAGCAACCATATCTTCTCAAATTTCAAGAAAATTATCACCTAAAATAAGAGAAGATCTCATTCTCTAATTAAAATGAAGCCAAATAGCAATAGTTTAGGGGTATTTAAAAAATAAATGTTTAATAGTTTCTAATACACCATAAACTCTATATTCCCCTGAATATTTAGGAAGTCTATGAGAAAGAGTATATTCAAACCATTATTTATAATTTTTCAAAGAAAAAATTAAGTTTTCTTGGCAATTGAAACTTTCAAATATATTTCCATACACAATCATTATTAGATATAAATATATTTTCATAATGAAATTTTAATAATAAAGCAACTTGATAAGCGAATTTGAGCAAATAAGCACCAGAATTTGAGAAATGTCATACCAGTTTATCATGAAAACCAAAAACTCTAATAGGAGTTGATATAATAGCTTATGCAACTTGTTGCTAAAACATTTGCTTCACTAGATCAATATTTTAAGATTTCCCATCAAAATCAAAAAGCTCATAAACCCAATAAATAGGTATATTATGAGTTGCTCTGTCAAATATGGAGTGGAAGGAAATTTAGTTTGAATCCAGACATCAAGTTTGCAAGTTATACTCCTGCCATTCTGAACTAGCCATGTAACTCCCTACTGTAAGATTTTTCTCCTTTGCAATAAACTTTGCCAAGCCTAAGAAGTATTTGCTCCTATACCAGCTTCAAAAAATATACAATGTGAAAAATATTTAGCCTTTAAAATTTTTTAAAGCAAGGAATCTGAATTGGTAAGAATATACCAGCCTTGCTTCACTAATAGGACCAAATTAAAACATTCAATATCCCGAAAACCAAGTCCAACATCTTTTTTATTTTTACACATAGTATACTGTGAAACCCAATGCTGCTCTTTTTCTTATTTTTGTAGCCCCACCAAAAATTAGAAATCATTCTATTTATAGTTTAATAGAGAGAAATAGGAAGTTTAAAACAACTCATAACATATATAGGAATAGCAGAAGCAACAACTTTTATTAAAACTTCTTTACCTATAACATATAAATAGGATTCCTTCCATCCATTAAGATTTCTAGCCAACTTTTCTTTAATATCCGCAAAAGTTTCTCCTTTTTTTTTTTTTTTTAGAAACTACAGTTGGAAATCCTAGTATTTATCCTAACCTCCAAGATTTTGAATGCCTGGAAGATGAGATAATTTACTTCTGAATCTAAAAGGAGTATTAGCATTAAAATAAAGAGAAGGCTTGGCATAATTCACTTTTTGCTCACTAGCAGCTGCATAAAGATGCTAAATTTAAGTGATAGTCTTAACTTCTTCTACAGATGTTTTAAAAAACAGAATTGCATCATCAACAAAAAGTAAATGTGAAAAAGTCAAACATCTTTTTGTAAGTTTAATCCTCGTTTGATGAGCTTTCTCAGCTTGTAACAAAAGATTAGAAAAACTTTTTACACAAAGAAGGAAAAGTCAAGGAGACAAAGGATCACCTTGTCTTATTCCTCTATAAGGCTTAATAAAACTATATCTTGCCCCATCAAATTTAAATTAATATGCAATTGAAGTTACATAAACTATGATCCAATGAATCCTTTTGGATGAAAGCCCAAAGTCTGCATGATATTGTGCAAGTAATTCCATTCAATATATTTATATGCTTTACTGATGTCAATTTTTATAGCCATTTCTTTCTATTTTTTATAGTATGAAGGGTTCATGAGCTAGTAAAATACTATTAAAAATAAACGCCTTTTAATATAAGCACTTCAATTATCACTAATAATATGAGGCATTATAAACTGCAATCTAGTAGCTAAGATCTTTACAATTATATTATAATAAATTGTATAAAGACTAATAGGTCTAATTTATTACGTATTCTTTGGATGTTTGGTTAAACATTGTACCTGAATGGAAGAAACCTTGAATTTCTATACAAATATGCATTTTGATCAAATTCCAAAAATCTTGGAAAAATTTTATCATAAAACCATCATCTCCGGGGGCTTTAGAAGGATTAATTGTAAATACAACGCTTTGAATTTCAGTCTTAGAAACATGTTTAATAAGGAAATTATTCATGCCACTAGTGACCTTTTTACACATGCCACTTGTAATCTCCTCAATAGGAGTTGATTGTGCAAAAGTATAAATATGTCGAAAATAGCCAAAAATTGTGAAGTTTATGAGAAATGTAGAATATATATTATTGATTATAAATGTATGAGGGTATTTATACATATGACAAAATGTAAACTATAAGGATACCCGTTGAAAGAGTTATAATAAAATATAAATACAAGTATAACTAATATCCTTAACATCCCCCTTCAAGTTAATGCCGGAAGTCGCTGTAGGTTCAACTTGTCTCGATGAATAGCAAATAAATGATGATCCAAGATCTTTGTAAATACATCGGCAACTTGATCTTTGGAATGCAAGAATTTAATATGCAATCTTTTGTTAGTAACAAGCTCACGAACAAAATGGCCGTCAAGTTCGACGTGTTTGGTACGAACATGGAAAATCGGATTTGATGACAAATAAACGGTACCAATATTATCGCACCATAATACTGGTGTATGATCAAGAGAAAAATCGAGTTCACATAACAAAGACATAATCCAAACAATTTCAGATGATGCATTAGCAATGGCCTGATACTTACTTTCTGTAGAAGATCTAGCAATTGTATATTGTTTTTTTGCCATCCAGGAGATCAATTTTTTTCCTATGTAAATAGCATAGCCTGTAGTGGAATAATGATCATCAGGACACCCTGCCCAATCATTATCCATAAAACATTGAAGTGTGAAAGCAAAGGCACTAGAGAAAAATAAACCAAGGTCAGTCATCCCTTGGAGATAGCACAACAACCTTTTGGTAGCCATCCAATGGTCCTCATTAGGACTATGCATAAACTGGCACAATTTGTTAGAAAAGGCAATATCCGATCTTATTAATGTGATATATTGCATAGCACCCATAACATGCCAATATCTCTCAGGATCAGAAAATAAAGGAGATGAATCCCTCTGCAAAGGTGGAGCACAGGCCATTAGTGTGGCACGTGACTTAGCTTCTGACATGCCTTCACAGGCCAGTAAATTAGAAATATATTTGCGCTATGCGAGAAGTACTCCCTGAGGAATTTGAGTGACTTCCACACCTAGAAAATAATGTAAAGCACCCAAATCTTTGATAGGAAAAGCTTTGGCCAGCTCTTTGAAAAACCAATCAATTTGATTAGCATGAGACCTTGTCACCAGAATATCATCAATATAGACTAGAAGAAAGAGCTTTGAATTATTATTATTCATCATAAAAAGAGATGTGTCGGCCTTAGAAGAATGAAAGTCAAGATCAAATAAAAAGGACATTAGTCATTGAAACCAAACATGTGGTGCTTGCTTGAGACCGTAGAATGATTTATGTAATCTACACACATAATCTGGTTTTTAAGGATCAAAATATCTAATAGGTTGTTCCATAAATAATTCTTCAGTAATATAGCCATGGAGAAAGGCATCTGAGATGTCCATTTGTTTAGTATGCCAATTAAAAATAGTAGCTAAGAACAATATAGTTTGAATGGTAAAGGCTTTAACAACAGGATTGAATGTCTCTGTGTAATCAATCCCATTTTGCTGAGTGTATCCTTTTACCACTAGTCGGGCCTTGTACCAGTCAATAGTACCATCCTTCTTCCTTTTTATTCGAAAAATCTATTTGTTGCCTACTACATTTTTGACTTGTGGTCTAGGAACAAACTGCCAAATATTATTAGACAAAAGAGCATTTATCTCATTTAACATGGCCTCTTGCTATTGTACATATGGCTTAGCTTTAGTATATGAAGTAAGTTCAATGGCCAAGTAATTAGTTATAGATTTGCTCTTTGTTAACAAAGATTTATGTGTGTGCATGGTTTTGTCACATAAATCATATGGTGAGTACGTGTGTCACACCCCAACTCCAGTGGTGCGATGGTCCTAGGGCAAGAGTAGGCTTAAGGCCACCATAAACCCGTAGAACTCCCATATCCTGATTCTCATACACATTTATATCAAATATAATATAATGCTATAACATATCATAATCCATTCAAGCATAATTAATTTCTTTACTATACTATTTCAAAATAATATTCTCTTGTTCCTTACTGATCAAAAGATACATCTCACATCACTAAGGAACAAGATTTACCCAAAAGATAACCATTC